>CM053783.1:259885775-260088275 GCA_028749045.1 Cupressus sempervirens
CCATTGGATGCCTAAACCTTTATATCCTAAGTGAGTATTCATCATGTAATATCTAATTAGGAGGGTAATGAAGCACTCTAACACCCCAATCCCTAACTAGATAATTATGTTAGGGTGGTATTGGAAGTGCCTAAAAGTTTTTTTTTTGGAGACTTGAGATTCCCCTATTTGTTTCCTATTTTCCTGTATGGGTAGCCTAAATGTTTATTGCCTTTGTAGAATGAAAGGCCACATAAGAAAATATTTTCCCTATTCTATAAAAGGAAATATCCACCCCCTAGTGATATATAGTAAGATCTTTTTCCCTAATTTTACTATCAATTTTTTTGGTTAGAAGATGATGATAGAAAAATGATTTAGAAGACAGGGATAAAATGAGAACCATCATTCCTAATGAAGATGCATTATTCCTTGATAAACCCATTTCTATCATAAATCAGCTCCTCCATCCAAAAAATTAGTAATGAGAAATCCCTAGGTCAAGTAATCAATGGAGGGCTCATAAAATTGATCAAGTGATCAATGGAGGGCTCATAAAATCCCTTGGTCAAGTAATCAATGGAGGGCTCATAAAATTGATCCCCAAATGGAGATAAGAATCTCATTAAAAAATAGAGACTGGACACTCCTAAATACATATCATACAAAATTCTTGCCAAGGTCTTAGCCTCTAGACTAGAAGATATCCTACCCAAGATCATTAACCCTACACAAAAGTGTTTTGTTAAGGATATTTATACATATTGGAGAACTTGATAACCTATTGGAAGTCTTTGGATTGGGAAACATTCCAGGATAAAGTGTAGGCATGCTCAAGTAATTGATTATGAAAATGTCTACAAAAGGGTGTAATGGAGTTTCACTATGACGATGTTGCAAGCCTAGGATTCCATCCAATATTATATCAAATGGTGTCCTGTCTTATGATTGGTGTCAAGGTTTTAGTAGAGAAATTAATGGGGTTAGATCATAATTTTTAGGACTCTCTAGATCAATTATGAAAGGGTGTCCTCTTGCATCCTCTTTATTTTTTATTGTTGTTGACTCATTATATTATCTCCTTAGAGATAACCAATTGTACAGTCTCTAAAAGTTAGGGGATCTACTCTCCAAATAATTAATAAGTATCTAACCTATAGTTTGTTGATAATATTTGTATTCTTTTTTGGCTAGAAGAGTGCAACACGAGTCATTTAGTGATCAAATTGGACCTCTTTTCTTTGTATCGGGTAGTAAGATTTATGTCTCTACATCTATCTTATTGGGGCTAAATATTGAGTCCCCTATCTTGTGTAGCAAATATGGTATTGGATGGAGATTTCATAATTAAGTGGTTACTTACCTAGGGATTCCATTTGTAGTAGACCCTAACATATAAATGAAATGTGTCTTTATATCAACAAGAAAATCTTTGGAAAACTCAACAACTGGAACTCTAATTATCACACTTTGGTTGGTAGAATTCAATTATGTTAAAAGATTCTCTCTTCATATTGGGTGTACTTCTCTTCTTCCTGTTTATTTTATATAAATCAGTTTGGTCTTCTATATAAATCTATTAGGAACATTTTGTGGTCACATGGAAAAGGAAATATGAAGAATCGTGCTACCAGGAGTACTTCACATAAAGAAAGGAGATTACTAAGTTGGAATGAAAACTTTTAGAAAGTTTAAGGGATTACTCTGGCAATAAAATAGATAGCCAAAGTTTCATAAGGTAATGAATTATGGATTATGATTAGAATTAGGATTATTATATGGTTAGGGATAGGGCTCACATTTATTAGTTCATTACCTAACATGATCTACACTTATAGTTTGCATTAAAAAGTGGATAATATGTAGAATTCAAACTAAAATCATAAATAATTTTAATCAAATCATAATTCTATCTCTAACCTTTCATTCTAATCGTAACCTTAACTCTCATCCTAATGCCATCTATTATATATCCTATAAACAATAGGACTATAATAAATATCTGAAACCTAAATATAATTCTAACTAAAACCATAATCCTAGGTAAGTTACCTAACATTAAAGGACCATAATCATTATAATAATCTTAAGCTTAGCCATCATGAAAACCGTTAACGTAACAAAATTATAAACCATAACCTTGCCATAATCTTAACTTTGTTTCATCCTAAGATGAACATATAATCCATAATGAGTTCATACAATCCCCTAGTGTCACAAAATAAGTGTACATGAAAGCAAAATTAGCTTGGTGGCTCCTATTTTAAGAAAAGAAACCTTGAACTAACCTAGATATAGTTTTTTGGAGTATTATTTTATGATTAGACTTAACAATTTGGTATTTAATATTTAATTTGACTTAAGTGTATAACTTTATTTATTTAATTGATATGATTTTAATAAAGATATGCACATTTATATAGATCTAGTTGATAAATTTTAGATTTAAATTTTATTAAATAGTAATTTTGTCATGTTTTATGTTGTTTAAATATATATGAAGATTATATTTGATGGACCCACCACCACCCCCTCCCCCTCCCACACCCCTGCCTCTGCCCCCTCCATTTTCACCTCCACCTCCACCCACACCTCCACCACCCACCATAGATGAGCTCCGTGAGACCATGAGGCATAACCTTAATGACCTCATGCATGATATAGAGGCTATCCAACATGAGAGGCACCCCTTCCCCCCCTGCCTGCATGTACTACATCTTGCAGATAGCATGCAAGACATGATTGAATTTATCCATCATTTTGATTTAGACATTGATTCATCTAGATAGTGGAGGGAAACCATGTGTGCCTTCTACTCTGATAGCTTATTATATAGATAGGTTTATAACCTGCATATAGGTAAAGGGAATTTTAAACATTATTTTGTAAACCCTAAGACAGGTGAAGAAATTGATGAGAAGAAGCCTCACATTTCCATTAGGTGGTGTACACATTCACGTATAGTAGCACATTTTTGGGAGTGGTGATGGATGGTATTTGACCATCCACCACACACTAATCATGAAGTGCCCATGTACTTCCTTAGGAATTTATGGGCTGAGATTGAGTTGGGTTTGAAACCCAACTATTTTGATATGAAAGCATTTCAAGGGGTTGGTAGAGGGATTCCTCTAGATAGGCTTGGGGAAAAGCTGAGCGATAGAACAAGAAACCACAGGCGAGCTAAGGCCCCTGTACCTATTCCTACGCCTGTTGTGCCTGCTCCTCACCATCATCGAGCAGTTTCATTTGCTCTTACCCATTTGAGTGTCCTTTCAGGCAATTTAGTATAGCAATGGATGCAGGTGGTACATGCTCCTCCACTTGGACATGTTTGTACTAGCTATTGAGGCATATGCATAGACCCCTAGAGCAATCCTGATGTAGCACACGATGACCATTATGCTAAGGGCGTAGATTTTGATGATGATGTATATGCTGCCCATGGTGATGGTAGTGACAAGATAGACGTGTCATCATTTGTTGACCTCATGTAGCAGGGAGAGCCTGGAGAGAATCAAGAGCAGCAAGTAAAATTTTAATTTTAGTATAAATATAAAGTACACATAATTATTTACTTTCTACATACATGTGTAGTTGTGTTAACCATATTAATTTGTACTTTTGAAATAATAGAGGATGGATGATACTGTTCCTCCTAGGAGGCAGTATACTCTTTTTTTGAGACCTACAGACATTGGCGTCCCTTATATGGTATGCACTTTCAATTACACTGTAAAAATGTACATTCAAACTCAAATTTAATAACATGTGCTCATATGTTCTTTTTATCTGATTTTATAGGGATTGTCTACATCTACATAGATTGATGTTAGTATAGGTCCTACTCCAGTTACCACCGAGGCACAGCCTCAAATACATATGGTATGAACTTTTGATTGAACAAAAATTAATTTATATTATTTTTATGTATGTAAATTGTTATTAACTTATAATCTGAACAATTTTGACTCACATGTATTTATATTTTATGTGTTTTTATTTTACGAACAGGAGCGATATCATACACATCCATACAGGCCTCGGTATAGTCTATTTTCTACTCCATCTTATGATTATTGTGCTAGCATACCTATAGGCACATCTGTGACATTGGCTACCACTCAGGTATGATATATATATATATATATATATATATATATATACATGTTAAATTTATAGTGTATAAAAAATGTAGTGTACAAATTATGTACTTTGTAATTATTCATGTATATTTAATTTTGACTAAATGTTTATGTATCCATAATTTTAGGACTATGTCAGCATGAGTGTTGTTGAGAGCACAGGACTTAGCCAGATGGAGGTACCTACATCATCATTTGAGGTCAGTATTGTGATTTATGTACATAATGTATAGTTCATTATGCTCTAAAATTAAATTTTAAAAATGTATGTATTGTAAATTATACGAGCTCACCACTGCTGCATTTGGTAGTTTTCATAGTGTGCCTCCTCCCGTTACTAAGGGACACCCATCTCATGTGGTATTTATTTTATTATGTAGTGAATATTTAATTTATTTGCAAGCTAGACTTTGAAACCCATTTCAATTAAGCATGTACATGATGAGACGTGCCTCATGTTACACAGGGTGATCCATCTACCTCACAGGGTGTTTGACATGATGAGATGGCTCATATTACACATGATGATCCATCTGAGTCCTCTTCACGTGGAGTAAAGAGGACATTCAATTAGATAGATTAGGTCTTGTTGGCACCTGTAGATTGTGTTTTTATGATGTATAATGCTTATGATGTATACACTTTGTGTTAGGACAGTTAAAATTGTATGTTAGAGCATGTATTTTTTCACTTCATAGATCATGTTATGATGTATGTTAGACCATGTACTATTTTTTTATGACTTCTTATCATGCTTGTGTATGTAGTATATATTATTATGTTTCATCATGTTTTAAGTATATTCAAACCATTTTCTTTATTCTGACATATTTTATTCATGAACATATGACACATTTTTAAGTATATATATAAGATGAACAATAATTTTAACTATCTATAGAGCATTATTGGATAAATATCACATCAAATTTATGCATTGAGATTCATACAAATAAAATTGTCCTACTAGATTAAAAAATGTATCGATAACATACCTAAAAATGTACCATACATGATCTTAATGTGTTGTTTGGTAATGTAAGACTCATTATCATCTAACAATACCTATTATGTGTTGGTAAACATATGAATACCTATCATAACTTATAACAGACATAGTGACCTATTAGGACTCCTATGTCCCCTTAAGATACACATGTATGAATAACGTACCTAACAATGTATCATAAGTGATATTAATGTGTTGTTTGGTAATGTAAGAGTCATTATTACCTAATAAGACCTATTATGTGGTAGTAAACATAGAATACCTATCATAACCTATAATAGACATAATGACCTATTAGGACTCCTATGTCCCCTTAAGACACACATGTATGAATAACATACCTAACAATGTATCTTAAGTGCTATTAATGTGTTGTTTGGTAATGTAAGAGTCATTATTACCTAATAAGACCTATTATGTGGTAGTAAACATAGGAATACCTATCATAATCTATAATAGACATAATGACCTATTAGGACTCCTATGTCCCCTTAAGACACACATGTATGGATAACATACCTAATAATGTATCATAAGTGCTCTTAATGTGTTGTTTGGTAATGTAAGACTCATTATCACCTAATAAGACCTATTATGTGCTAGTAAACATATGAATACCTATCATAACTTATAACAGACATAATGACCTATTAGGACTCCTATGTGCCCTTAAGACACACATGTATGGATAACGTACCGAACAATGTATCATAATTGATCTTAATGTGTTGTTTGGTAATGTAAGACTCATTATCACCTAATAAGACCTATTATGTGCTAGTAAACATATGAATAGCTATCATAACTTATAACAGACATAATGACCTATTAGGACTCCTATGTCCCCTTAAGACACACATGTATGGATAGCATACCTAACAATGTATTATAAGTGATATTAATGTGTTGTTTGGTAATGTAAGAGTCATTATTACCTAATAAGACCTATTATGTGGTGGTAAACATATGAATACCTATCATAACCTATAACAAACATAATGACCTATTAGGACTCCTATGTCCCCTTAAGACACACATGTATGGATAACGCACCTAACAATGTATCATAAGTGATCTTAATGTGTTGTTTGGTAATGTAAGACTCATTATCACCTAATAATACCTATTATGTGCTAGTAAACATATTAAGACTTATTAAAACATATAGAAATTATTATGACCTATTAGGACTCCCATGTCCCCTTAAGACACACATGTATGGATAACGTACCTAACAATGTATCATAAGTGATCTTAATGTGTTGTTTGTTAATGTAAGATATAATCAATACAATGAATACAATGAGTAATGATCTAACATATAATGAACACAATGAGTAATGATCTTTAAATTATCATGTACAAGTGACTTGTTTTTATTATAACAATCAATAGTAATTTGAAACTTCAAAAAAACATTAATTTAAACATGCTTGAATGTAAAAGTAATGGAACAAAATAGGCGGTCATTACTGTAATGCCCCACCAAGGGATCCAAAGAATTAACCTAGAATTTTTCACTAAATTCGGTAGCATTTTTTTTTTTCATGAAAGTAAATACCACGTATAACTTATGCACAATAACGGAAGCTATAGTAATGTCCATCTGAAAGTAAATATAACATATATAATTAGATTACATTCTTTAAAGATCCCTTAATGTTGAATTACATACATGAATCCATCTAGTACAACATCCACATGAAATAATAATGATAAGTCCAATGTTTATACATTACATTTCAAATACTCAATCATCCACTACACGTCATAGGGTATGACAAGCTCAAAAGAATATACATACATAAAATAAGGTACATCATCCTATTGTAATCCATGATACATCAAAGTAAAGATAATCACATGATATACATGATACATCATCATAAAAGACATATACATCCATCATAAAGATCAACATAATAAACTAAATACACGGTTCCTCCCAACTGTTAATAGCATCATTAGACCATCATAGATCCTAGCCATCCCTTTGTGCGTAACATCCCAAATCACCAAAGAGATCATCGGTATAAACATAGTAGGAATGTCACTCCTAACAACATCATATGTAGAAAGTAATCTAACATAAGATAACAACATCTAACATATGCTAATCATCAATGAAAAGGATACATTTCCACCATCATGAAGGATGCATCAGCCACGATGTCTCAATGAATCTCAAAATGATAAGAGTGGAAAATACACTACCACTCAACCACATGGTACCTAAGTGGTCCACTCCCACCATGCTAAGGAGATAATCTCAAGTCTCAAACAGGCTATCAAAATCACATAGCACAAATCTTTGTAAGTCCAAGAATCCTAAAAGTATACTAACTCAAAGGTTTCAAACACAAAATCCAACATCTAATTCCCAGAGGCACACAATCACATAACCCCCAAGCCTCTGGTAGACATCCTATACTGGTCAACACTAGTCAACCCAAAATCAAAAACAATAACATAAAGAATACACAATGCAAACACATGTTTTGGTTTTGCTAAATTTCAAATTTGAATTTAAATGTGGAGGTTTTAGTTTACGTTTTCCAATCTTGATATCAAGTGGAGAAATTTCATGTTTTACCTAACCCATGTATTTGTTTAATAGATAAAAGTTTCTCCCCAAAACCATTAGACTCAATTTTCTAATTGATCTAATAATATTTTGATTATGTAAACTTTGTTTGAAATTGACATTTCCAATGAATTCAATATTATCAACAGAATTTGCGTATTGCAAAACTTTGACTCATAACATGTTCTAATAATTAACCTTAATTAAGCTAAATTTAATTAAGTTAATTATTAATATCTCTTCATTTATTAATAATTGATAAATTCATATTTTAAATCAATGATCTTTTTAAAAACATAACCCATTAATTCAATCTTTTAAATATAATAATTATTTATAAATTAATAATAATATACATATATACTTATATACACACATACATACATATATATATATACATACATACATACATACATACACACACACACACACACACACACACACACACACACACACACACACACACACATATATATATATATAAAATTACATTTAATAATTAATAACAATGCAACATTCATATAACATTTCAAATAAAACTTTTTATAATTGAAAACCAAACTTAATCATAATGCAATTTATTAAAATTGCGTGGGCCACCAATGCAACCACACTGCAGGTACACTGTGGTCGCAGGTACCCTGCGATCTCACAGGCCTATGGTGGGTGGGGTATGGAATACCCGCCCGCCTAGCATTATAATGAATACATTTTTTTTAAAACATTTTTTGATACAACATTTTTTAATAACGTTTTCCCAAAAAGAAATTGCAAATCGCAATGCGTTTAAATGAGTATTTACTGCGATAATTCGCTCGACTTCCAATTAATTATACATATATATATATATATATGTATGTATGTATGTATGTATGTATGTATGTATGTATGTATATGTGTGTGTTTGTATATATATGTATATAAATATATGCAGAATTTTAAACAGTATATATTTATATGCGAAAATGCAGATCTGAATTTTATATATATATATATATATATATATATATATATATTCACAAAGAATATATATATAACTTTATGAGTTTCCTATAAATATTTACTCTCCAAATTTTCTCAATAATTTTCTACTGAATCTGGCTACAATTCAACCCTAGCCCCGTATTCTTTTCGAATCTATGCATATAAAGATTCTCAAATAAATTTTAACTACCCATATTGAGAATGCACAATAAATTATGAAATTTCTAAGAAGACATCTATCAGACACGAAGAAGACAGGGAATGCATGATGCGGAAATAACATAAGTAAAATCACAAGAATCTACTCGGATTCTGATGCTAAATCGCTCTTCCTCAGAAAACCCACAGAGCAAGCTCCTCCCTTCTTCAGAGTTCTCGAGTCCTCCAATGCTCCAATTTGCATTCCAAACGCTATCTCTAAGCCTCTATGAATGCCTGAATATAAAGAGCTTTTAGGAAACATCTAGAGTGCTTCTAGAAACAGCTAGAAGGTGTCACCAACTAAGCATAGGTCTTTTCCAACCTTCAAGATGAGTCATAGGGTTGTAGACACCATGTGCTTAATTGATGCACTAACCCCCATGTTGTTGACACTTGAGAAATAGAAAAGTGCATTAACTCCCATGCAAGCTTATAACTCCAATTTACTTTTTATATAATTTCTATTTAAATATTTATAACTTCCATTTTAATCTTATAACATTCATTTTAATTTTTATAACTTTTATTATTATTATTTATTTACTACTTTATTATTATTTTATTATTATTATTAATTTTAATTTCTAATTTTCTTTTATTTAATTCTTTTTCCTCAATTAATTCCCATTCAATTAATTATAATCAAAATATCAAATAACATGATATTTTATATTAATTTCCTCAAATAATTAATTTATTAATTAAATCTATTTATTAAGACTTAATTAATAGAAAATTCATCATAGACCTCCAAAATAAAATATGAAAACCCATCATAGAGAAAATCACTCAAAATTAGTCTAAAGGGTTAAAAATCATGAATTGTGTCATCCGACACATTCGGTGGGTACAATATTCAGATACTTGTCCTACCTTACTAGGACAATTGGCTTAAGGGTTTGGGATTTGGACTTGAGAATTTATCTCCCTTCTCTTATCATTGAGATAGTACAATAGGGTACGCTCATCCTGGCAATTCAGGGAAGTCGATACCCGGTACCTGCAACCTACAGAAAAACAATGCATGTACATACAATATATATAATGCTAAGCTAAATAGACAATGGCAGGAAGTGGTGCATCATGTAGATCCCGACTATGCAGGTGACTACGACTCCCTTCCTTAACCACATCAAAAACGCCATACAATAAGAAAACACACACACCATACACATGCAAGTATGGGGTAAGTATCCATAATAAAACACATAAGATAATAACCATCCAACTAATCATCAACAATAGCTGAAAATAATATAATGATCATCATGTATGCATGAAATGTAAAGTCTAAATGATCTCATCATATAACCACTGAATCCATAACATAATGTCTGATAGTCTCAAAACAATACCACTAATCCATCAACATAATACTAGTCCATGAAAGTCTGATAATAATAGCAACAATAAGTCTAGAAAAGATGTGAATGAGAGTAGGCACTACAATTACTTAAATTGACAATTAATTTATAATTTATCAAGTGCATACTTTTAGCTTTCAAATAGAAGTAAACTCTCATTTTTGAATTAGTTTGTACAACATATTTCACAATATATGTAAGACAATGTCAATGATATATTTATAGAAGTGAACTCAAAACATCAAATTGGTTCAACACATCTCTTCAAACGAGGTCCTCTAAAATAAAATTGTAAAACAAAAACACATGTTAATAAACACATAAATTAATATTCAAGCTATCTGAACTATGTAAATATATGTATAATTTGTATGTACTTACTAGGTGAAATTGCACAAGATGTTGATGTTCGATCCACTTTAACATTTAAATTTGCATAAACTGTAATTGACACCTGAATAAGAGGCATATATAAGTTCTCTAAATTGGTATTGACAACACAAACATACATGTAATTAAATTATGCATGGTACATATATATAAAAATAATACAATAACAAAAAAACGTACATGTGTTTGCTTTAAATGTAGTCATCCTACTATACCATTTGCATCCTCTCTCTTTTGCAATGCATCTATGATTGTCTCATGCTCGTCCATTGAAATTGTCCATAATACCTTATTGGCAGGTCTCCCTTTGTATCTTTCTAATTTGATATTTTCTGCCACAACCAAAAGAGAATAGTGTAAAATCTTCTTTTTGATTTGGTAGTCTTCAAATGCTGGCAAACCATTTCTTCTTGTTAGGTATCTACGTAGCCAGGTGCCAGCTACAATGACAGACCCAATTGGATACTCAAAACCATCATCATCTACTTGATGACATGACAATTTTTCCTTAGGTTCTACACATCTAGCTAGCCAATACTTAGTATGTTCATCGTTATCACTAGGTGAAATAATAGCATAAACATGTCCTACAAGATAAGAAAAAGTACAGAAACACTTTAATCACATGAGTGTACATATGTAGATTATATAAAGTGAAACATGAGATCACAAAAAAATCTAATTAAATTGTGCATACCAGGTTGTATGAGATCTGAAATATGAACATAGTCTTCTAATGCAAAAGTAACATTATAGTCTTCATTTATTGTATCATTTTGAAAATGCATGTCAGTAGGTGCTAATGATTTTTGTTGCCAATCTTCAACCCATTCTGTATTCTCGCATTCTTCCCATTCAGCTGCAAGAGAAAACTGACAAAAACAAAAAAGTTCTCTAGTCCATATAGTCCAAGTGTTAGAATCTGAACTCCTAAATGAATGTTACTTAGCTTACCCACTAATTGTATCACAATCATATCTTGAAAGGATATTCTTCTCTTCAACTAGGTAGAAGAAACGTTTGATTGTAGAGTTCTCACTTGATCCTGCGTATAAATATTTGTTACACCATTTCACAATCTCATGTGCATTTTTGAATTTGGCTTTTTCCTCAAATTTTAATTGCTCTCTACTAAGGGCTCTGTTCACACATGCACCAGCACCATCATGTTCTCCTTTACCATGTCTAGCCACAAAAAAAACTCCACACATGTTGGATATTAGTTTGCCTATGTGTCCTACTCAACCAATAGAACATTCTAGCATTCTTGAATTGTCTTGTACAATTATCTAACCATATCCAATGTTGTGTCATTTTAATTTGTCTCTCTTTTAAATTATCATAAAAGACCTTGAAACAATATTGGACAAACTCAGATGAATGAAGTTTATTATCACTTATATAGAAATGGTGCTCTCTCAACATTTTTCTGTCCTCCTTTGTACTATCAGGTGCATGCCTATAAACTATATGAACATAAATTGTTACTTGCATTGGAATTGTAATATTGTGGTTGTATCTCATCTTGTGGTGCAAGTGTGTAGTTCTCTGCAAAGTCAACAACTAAAAGTATAGTACCAATTGGAAATGTATTCTTACATATGCGAAATTGTCCATCAAGCCATTTAGCATATTGAGAATGTTTAATATATTTTGGTATGATCACACTCTTAAACTCATCCATAAATGCAAGACAACTAACTTTATCTGTAACTAGATCACACCTTCTTCCAGTCTTCTCATCCCTCAATATATATTCAATAGTTTTGAATCTTTTTACATCAACTATTTCTTGTCCAAATGTAGTCAAAGCATTTTCATGCAAACATTCATCTAACAAAGAAAGATTGCCACACATATCACATGCACTAGAAAGACATGCATTGGAAAGAAAGTATTGATCATTAGGTGGCTTACAAAACAAACCTGATATGAAATCCTTTATAGTTTGAGGTGGTATTTTTATACCACATTCTTGCAACATTTTTTTTACTATGCATGGTGCCACGTATAGATCGAAATACATCATAATAGTAACGAAATTGAACATGGGTTTTACAATAACATGTGATTCTTTCCTTGTTAATCCTTACATACCATGGTTTACACTTTTCAAAAGATCTTTGACTAATGGTAATAGTTAATACCTTACCATCTACAAATTTTTTAAACAATTCAGTTTGAGTCATGTCCAAAAGGTGTTTAGGATGTGGATCATGTATTTTTGACCCAACTCTCAATTTAAGAACATCTCTTGAATTAGGTGATACTCTCGCATTATCATGCCAAAAATTTTCAACCAAACTTTTGACTTTACTAGTAAGTTTCATATCACATCTCAGGAGTCTACCACTAGAAGTCTACAAAATATTTGCTAGATCACATTCAAAGTTAACCCTTCTCTTTACAGCTCTTTCTAAAGTCTTACAATTAACATTAATATATCCACTTATGTTGCTAATCAATCTTTTTTCAGTTGTTGATTTGTTAACTAAAGTTGTTGTTATTGCTCGTCGTGTCGCATTCTTATCTTTATAGTGACTTCTCTTTCTAATAACATCAAAGACACTAGCAATAGTGGATACAACTTGTTTTAAAGACTCATTTTTATTTTTTAGTTTTGCATACATTCCTAACTTTCTCATTACTTTTCACATTTTAAACATTTTAATTAGTTGCAACATCAACTGACATTGAAACCCAAATTTTTTATTATAAAAAAAATGTGTATATAATCTGTTTGCATGTGTCCTAATTTGTCTCCATGAAACCAATCCCTCAAGATTATCTAACACATCATTAGGAAAATAAAAATTATGTTCAAACACTTTACTATCATTCTGACATGTTTGTTTAGTAGTTGGTGTTTCTATGTCTACATTCATGCAATTTTAATTTGAATTGATATTTCATTTTCACTGGTATTTGGGATTTAAATTTCATTTTCAAAATTTCTTGGTATTTCTTTAGGAGCATGCATTTCAATTGAAGTTTGTTGTATTGACAAATTATTCTTATGAAGAAAATGTAAATTGTTGAAATCGTAACCTGCTTCTACAAAATCACCTATTTCATTATGAGAAAAATTTTGAGGGTTTGGAGACACAATTGTATTGAGTGTTTGATTAAAATGCGCACCTTAATTTTCTTGCATTGGGTTCTCTTCTTCGGCCTCTTCATCCATCATGGCATCCTCAATTTCTTTCGCCTTTGAAACATTGTTCAAGTCTTTAATTCTTTGTCTTCTCTCTCATTGATGTTGTGCTTCATTCTCCTTATTTGTTGCAATCTCCTCATCTTTCATAACTTTCATTTTCTTCTTTCTTCGTTGTTTTGATCTCATGTTTGCACCTATTTTGAATTTGAATTGAGTGCCTACAAATTGTAGAAAAGGACAAGAAAATAGAATATGTGTGACAGAAGTCGTTGCTATGGATCCAAAACTAACTTCAATTATTTTAATCATTGAAAGTAAGCCTATCAGGCAGGTTTTGGGGCCCAATGGGTACTTTAGAAATCAAGTACCCAATTCGTGAAAAATCGAGCAATGACTAATAAGAAATCGGGCACCCGATTTTGGCTTACAAATCAGGTGCCTAATTTGTAAAAGCTGGGCAGGAGTTTGGGAATGCCACACATTTTGTGTCAGGTTTTACCTTGGAGAAAGGCATGGCATAGGCTTGTTCCCACCAAGCCATGCCTTTGTAAGCCATTTTTTTCTAAGGCATTTAATCGACAATTTCAGAGATTGTCATAATTTTTATAGGGTCATCCCTATATATTGAATTTTTCGATGAAACAAAAACCCATTATAGGTCTTACTGTTCTAATTTCAAAAATGTAAATTTTATAATATTATTATTTTATTTGCTATTTTTGTATTATTTATTAATCAAAACTATCTCTTAAACATTAAAAAGTGACATTCACTAAAACTTTAATAACTTTTTTATTTTATAATTTTTCTTAAATTAATTTATGTGTCATCAATCTACATACAATTCTTTTGAGGTTTTAAAAGAAAAAGATTTGAAAAAAGTAAAATTTTAATCAAATTATGGTGTTCGTACACGAGCAGTTTTAAAATTTTCCTTTATAGCCAATTAATAATTAATAATAATAAATTATTCAATAAAAAAATTCAGGAAAAATGTTGTCATCAATCTTAGGTATGTTAGGTAACTCCCTTTAAAAGGATTTATGAAAATTCATTTATTTGTGTCAAATTTTGGTGTCTGTACACGAGCGTGGTATGGTCCTGAAATAGTTATTTTGAAAAAGTGGTTTTTAAATATTCACACTAAAAAAAAATCTATCATATGGGTACACAAACAAATTACATATTCAAAAACTAGATTCCGAACATTAAAATTTTTATTTCTGAAGTTTTTTTATATTCATTCTCTAAATGCCTCAAATTTTGACATCAATTGAATTTTTTTTTCAAAAACAGGAAAAAACACTTCCACTTTTTGGCCAAAAGTGAGACCCAACTTCTTGCACTGACCCCTATGCTTTCCAATGGGCTAGGCACTTGTCTTTTGACTAGAAATGTTGGATTCTTCATGTACTTTTCAGCACATGCTCCCTAGTCAGAGCCAATGTTAGTCAGTGCTTTGGCCCCCAATTTTAAGCTTGAAAATCTAGCCTTCCTAATGAACCTCCCTAGAAATCTCAGTTTTCTCTTATGATTTATATTTAAAATATTGTATAAGGATATATTGTCTAAGGCTGGTTTCAAATGGAGTTTCATGACAATGAACCAAAATGCTAGAGCGCACAAGTTCAAAGCTTTCCTTTGTAAATTTGGAACCAATTGAACAAGGTTCAATGGTTCAAAGATTCAAAAGGTTCAAAGATTCATTGGTTTGAGATGCAAATTCATTGATTCAGAAAAGTTTAAAATCCATGTTCAGTACAATATCAGAATTCCATTTCAAGTCAATTGTTCAAATCAGAATGAGATGCATCTTGTTAGTGCCATGGTATAGAGTTGGGAGCTCTATTTGGTAAAGGAAGCTAGAAGCCTCTACAAAGTTTGTGAGAGTTCTCTTTATGGTTAAACAATGCCTATTTTTCAAACTCGCACATGCTCATTGAGATCTACAGATATTGATGGCATAAAATAGCTATTTAATGTGGCAATATGAATATAGGGACACCACAACTGTGTGGGCATAATGAATGAATCACTATCATTGATGAAAGTGTAACAAGTGAAGAATTGCTTCAAGTATTGCCAATAGTGACATTCCTAAAACTAAACTCTATGACACATTTCATAGAGTGTCGCATGGACTTATCAAGATATCCATTAGGGCGTATCACCTCAACATCTTCTAGCCTCATGGATCACTTATAAATTATTGGCTCTCTAGTAAAATTGACTCAGGTCTAAATATCAAAAGGTATTGGTCACTGAATGAAACATTCCAGGCCTCAGTTAGGATACTTGAATACATATTTATCAATTTTGACCATGTCATATAAGCATCTTTTCTACCTCCAATTAATATTCTAAAAGGCATCATGTATTTTACCAATGCATTACTCATAGTAGTAATATCATAGTGTTGAGATGACATTATGAAATGTCTAAGCCCTTGAGGCGAAAGCCAATCCATGTGGTGTCCATCTGTATTGGAATCTCAAGCTTGTCCATAACATACAAGATCAAATGCCCATCCTAGAACACTACCCAAGGGAAGTAGAGGTTTGGTTATACAAATGCATGAATGAGAAGTAACTATGAGGTCATAATTTGTCATGTAGTGTTACATGCTCATCCATGGTAAATGAAGGGTCGAATCCATCCTACTACAACGAGTGAAGAAACGAGGCACCTATTGTAATTAAAGTGATCGAACTTTTAATGATTCCAAATGGGGTGTTGTACCTTATGAGAGAATCATAAATCAAAAGGTTTGTCTGTTGGATTTCAGTACCATCTCCCAAGTATGGTGCGAAGGCACAAAATCAAACCTAATGATAGTTCAATTAGAGTTGACTACATGTATTTAGTTTGACTGAAGGGCTGTGGATTATAGAAATGAAATGATTCAAGAACTTTAGATTTTAAAAACCATATTTCATATACATGAGGTAGAAACGAACTCAAACCCGAAAATACATAGAAATTGTGTGACAATATGTCTACTAGTCATCATACCAGCTCCAATGTATAAGCCTCACAAAATCAACACGTTCAACATGAAGCAAACCCACCAATTGTTGTTGCAATACAATTTCATGATAACTAACATAATCAATGGTAAAAATCGAGGGTTTGAGTCCAATCTACGTTTCCCATACAAAAGGATAAAGTCATCCATAGAATAGAAAGGAGCATAGATGTCGGGTTATGCACATATGAAGTCTATACTACATTCTGCACTCAAGCTTAGAAGGATATGTCTATGGCATGACGGATTCATCAAGACCACAACACAGAGATGTTTGTGGATGCATGTGAATTGTTTGTTAATATGCTTGGATTCATCGAACACATGGGAGCACAAGGAGGAAACCGCAAAGTGGTTGACCAAATGTTTATTGCAGTGGCGCCAAATAAAAGTTTATATGAGTGTTGCCAAGGAAGTGGAGACTCAGAATGGAATTCGACCTGTAGTGAGGCTCGAGCACTTCTAAAAAAGGAACACGTGCCCATGAAGTTCCTCACCATATTCACAATTTCTTTGATCAAAACACCCAACCTGATAGATAAAGGCACAAACACAACATTTGGATTTCCGTGAACCGTCCGATAGAATTCAAACGGGATAATGAGCCAAATATAACGATGATAAAACCCATGACAAGCATATCTCTCAAGCGATTCATATCATCGATCAGATAATTCGAGTATTTTCTTCGAAGGCAGAATCCTCATCATGAGTTAGACCCACACAGTTGATGGTCATCCTAATGAACTGAGCACATCACGTGGGTGAGTTCAAGCATGAAAATAATGAAGTGTAAAGAGTGCAAGTGAAATGTTTGACAAGATGGAGGACCTCAATCCTGAAACAAAGAAAGACTCGATTTGGGTTATTCATGAGAGATGAAATAAGAGAGAAACGTGGAATGATCACTATTTGACGTCTATCAATTAGTTTAATATATGTGTCCAATCTAGATGCAGCCAAATGGGAGTGTTGAAACATTGATTAAAAATCTTTGGAAGCTATTTCACATATTTCGACATCATCAGATTGAGGGGTCTCATGGAAATAATTTTCAAAGGTTGTCGATTAATGTAAACTTGTAATAAGGTTTATTTTGGAAAGGTAAACAGATAAAGGAAAATGAGAAATTTCTTGGGGATGTGAAGAAATGGGGATATTCAAAAAGTAGTTTCAAGAATCGATTATTATAACCAAAAACATTAGTGAAGAAGAAATAAATAGGTAGGTAAAAGATGGAAGAAGGGTTCCATTTTTCTGAAGAGAGGGTTGTTGCATGACATGGCGAATCTCTTTTTCTATTTTCTCATCTTACCAAATTGTATGTTGGGAAGGGTAAGGAATGGAAAGATAAATAGTAGTCTTTGTTGCTTGTCCTTTTCTGAATAATGAAATTCTACATGATTTTCTAAGATATGTTTATTTTTTAAATGAAACAATATCTTGAAGGATATTGAGAGAGTGTGTTCTATTCTTCATTTCATGGTTACGGTGTGAGTCATGGAGTATTTCAAGATCTTTATTTCCTTGTGCGTTAATTTTGTTTAGGACTTGCAAGTGTATCATTATTCTATATTCATGGTCTCTTTTATGCTCTTAACTCATAATAGAGTAAAGGATTGTGCATCTTTACCTTGGCTGTGAGGTGTTTATGTGAAGTAGGTAATGGTTATTTGCCCCCAATCCAAGAATAGTGAGGGTAGCCTTCTCTTTTAGGTTAAAAGCATTTCTTAATTTCATTCTTTGTATATCTAAATTGGGGAGTTGTAACCTGTAAAATTCAGAGGCCACTTGCATAATCCTATGGCAAAGCGACCCAACTATTGGTAGCTTTTTGTGTCTTCTTTGTTGGGTGAATAAGGGTTATTTTGGAAGTTTTATGTGAAGAAAAAAAATTTTGCCAATAGATTTTTGGCAACTCTACTAGGAAACGAGAATGAAGATTAGTATCTAAATATTTGTTTCCTCAATTTTATGATTATCTCTGTGTGCAAGAGATTGGCGACTCTATGTAAAGACCATGTCAATTATAAAAGTCATGAGAAGGCCAAGGCCAAATCCTTATCTCATGGAAATTTATTTGATAGAGGATAAAGTGTTACATGAATTTGTGGACAACTTTAAAGAAACTATCTCTTCAACTGGTAGGAACAACATAAGCGTGGAACAGGGCTCCACATCTTGGCTATCGTGGAATAGTCTCTATAGAAAATTTTACAAATTAAAGGACTTGCAAGAATGTGTAAAGAGGGCACTAAAGCTGAAAGAAGAGTTGAAAGTTGATGATGAAGAACCTCTAGTCATAACCATCTCTCACATCTACATAGTCTTTGATCATCAAATCTTCCCCCAAAAATCTTTGGATAAAGAGGACAAATTTTTTCCTAAAACTTTATTGTCTTCTGATATAGAAAATTCTAGAAAAGATGATAGTTGTTTTAGTTTGGAGCATTTTAATGGCAAAGAATGGCAGAACAACGTTTAGTTAGAAGTTGAAATTTTGGCCTTTGTTGAAAATGTAAATAAAGAGGTTTCTCAAGGCATAAAAATTCTTGACCAACCCATGGAGAAATATTTTCATTTTGGGAATGAATCTTGCAAACAGATAACACCTCTCAATGAATTTTCTTTACATGCTAAAAATCTATTTGAAGTAAGAAATTCCAAAGGGAACTTTCAGCCTATATCAACCACAGTGTAGATGTTGTTCACAATGCTCTGCCTTTAGAAGAGGAAGAAATTATGTTCAGATTTCTATCATCTCTTGAATCAGAGGAATTCCTGCAAATTGGTTCAGTTGTAGAATCATCCATGATTTGTAATCTCAATTAGTAGCAAAAGCAAATTCAACAATCAACTCAACTAGAAGAGTTACATGTGCAAAAATAACCTCACGTTCTAGAGAAATGATTGGCAAGTAATGATAAAGAAGTGAATAATCATGATTTTCAACCTATATTTCCACCTGATGAAGAATTTTATCCCATTACAAAAGAGGATTTTTTTTTCCCCTAAATTTGATCCTATGGTCATTGAAAGCAGTTTTGAAAAACTGTTGCTTTCAACTAGATATGCCCTAAGGATATTTCGATTTGTAACATGCATGAGGAAACTATGAATTCTAATTTTTCTTTTGCATGTCAAAGCAAGAATGTGGCTGATATAACAACAATAAAGAATCAATCAAAGAATCTCAATGATGAGATTATTTGGAGCAGCATGAATACATTATACTCTCCTGTTGAACATATTTATCACTTTGAAATTAGGGATAATCCTCTCTTCATCCCTTGTGATCTGTGTGATAGTAATGAAGAAGAAAAGAATAATGGAATTTCTAGCAATATGAAGACACATCAGCAAAGAAAGAAAGCTACAACCAGTCCAAAGCATGATAGCCAAGTAGAAGGTCTCTCAATGAATAATCCATGGCTTCTTGAGAGAGCTAAAGATGACATAGTGGGTGGTGTCCAAATGTTCATTAAGGTGCATGGCAAAGACTACCTATGTATGATTGAGGTAAATGATATCTTAAGCTTGCTGCTTTCAATCTCTAAATACAAAGACCTTGATGCTTTCTCTATTTAGTCCAATGTTGTTCATAATATGATAATTGATGAACCATAATTTAAAGTTTACATATCTAATAAAAAGATTGAATATGAGGCTTTCTTGTTTGATCTCACTATAACTCAAGAGAAGTGGTCTCAGCCCCAAATGTGGGAGGCATTCCATTTTAAAAGTGAAGTTGCTAATGAACTTATAGGAGACAAATTTTCAGCAGGCCCAGTTCCAAGATCTGGTTTCAAAGCTTCTACAAGGCTCTTCCCCAATGCCTACATCATCCATGGTTTAGCTTGTTTTTCCCAAGAGAAGGATGTGACTATTCATGATACAAATCACTTTACTCAAAATTATGGCAAGATATTGCAGTCTGAAATTTATGGTGAGTCATGGTTGTTTGGATATGATTACCACTTCAACAAGTTCCTGCACATGATTAATCAAAATTATTACCACTTGGAACCTACCAAACAAAGATGATATGGAGATCTTGCATTCAATTGCAATCAACTGATTTAGAAAGGCTCTTATTTTTCTCAACCCGTTGATGGATTCAGGTAAGTATACAATGTTTCTAAGTGTCATGGTGGGATCTTCTTGCCTACGTATATGTTTTTAAATATTTTCTTTCTCTCCAAGTTTTTGTGTTGTGTAGTTTAGGTTTTCTTGCCTTTGTTTGCTATTGATTTATGTTTAGTTTGGGTGTTTTTTGTTCGTTTCTTTTTCTTTTTCTTTTTCTTTTGGTGTTTTGGTAGTTGCCCTACTCTCCCCACCAGTAGCCCTTCTTTCTTTTCATGTACCTTGACTCTGCTACCCAATGGACTAGGCACTAGTCTTTTGACCAGAAATATTGGATTCTTCATGTACTTTTTAGCACATGCTCCCTAGTCAGAGCCAATGTTAGCCGGCATTTTGACCCCCAATTTTAAGCTTGAAAATTGAGTCTTCCTAATGACCCTCCTTGGAAATCTCAATTTTCTCCTATGATTTATATTGAAAATTTTGTATAAGTATAGATTGTGTAAGGTAGGTTTCAAATGGAGTTTCATGACAATGAACCAAAATGCTCAAGCACACAAGTTCAAGTCTTTTGTTTGTAAATTTGGAACCAGTTGAACAAGGTTCAATGGTTCAAATGGTTCAAAGATTCATTGGTTTGAGATGCAGATTCATTGATTCAAAAAAGTTTAGAATCCATGTTCAGTACAATATTAGAATTCCATTTTGACTCAATGGTTCAAATCATAATGATAGGTAGCTTGTTAGTTCAATGGTATAGAGTTGGGAGTTCTATTTGGTAAAGGAAGGTGGAAGCCTCTGTAGAGTTTGCGAGAATGTTCTTTATGGTTAAACAATTTCTATTTTTCAAACTTGCACATGCTCGTTGAGATTTGTGGATATTGATGACATAAAATAGCTATTTAATGTAGCAATGTGAATATAGGGACACCATAATTGTGCATGCATAGTGAATGAATCACTATCATTGATGGAAGTGTAACAAGTGAAGAATTTCTTCAAGTATTGCCAATAATGACATTCCTAAAACTAAACTCTTTGACTCATTTCATGGAGTGTCATATGGAATTTTTAAGATATCCATTAGGGTGTATCACTTCTAAATCATTGGCTCTAAAGTAAAAATGACTCAGGTCTAAATATCAGGAGGTACCACCGAATGAAGCATTCCATGCTTCAATTAGGATACTTGAATATAGATTTATCAATGTTGACCATGTTATATAAACATCTTTTCTAGCTCCTTCCAATATTCAAAAAGGCATCATGTATTTTACCAATGCATTACTCACGGTAGTAATTTTGTTGTGTTGAGATGACATTAGGAAATGTCTAATTCCTTCAACCCAAAGCCAATCCACATGGTGTCCATTTGTATTGGAGTCCCAAGCATGTCCACATTATACAAGACTGAATGCCCATCCTAGAATACTACCAAAGGAAAGTGGAGCTTTGGTTATGTAGATGCATGAATGAGAAGTAGCTATGAGGTCATAATTTTTTGTGTTATGTTACATGATCATCCATGGTAAATGAAGGGTTGAATCCATCTACTACGACATATGAAGAAACGAGGCACCCATTGTGATTAAAGTGATAGAATTTCTTATGATTCTGAATTTGGTGTTGTACCTAATGAGAGAATCATAAATCAAAAGGTGTGTCTGTCGGATTTCAGTACCATCTCCCAAGTATGGGGTCAAAGGCACAAAATCAAACCCGATGACTGTTGAAGCAGAGTTAACTGCCTGTATTATGTTTGACTGAAAGACCGCGGGTTATAGAAATGAAATGAATTAAATGCGAAAATTATGTAACAATATGTCTGCCAGCCATCATACCAGCTCCAATTTATGAGCCTCACAGAATCAACACGTTCAACATGAAGAAAACCAACCAATTGTCGTTGCAATGCAATTTCATGATAACCGACATCATCAATGGGAAAAACTGAGTGTCTGAGTCCAATGTGCATTGCTCATTGGAAAGGATAAACCCATCCACAAAACACAAAGCAGCACAGATGTCAGGTTATGCACATATGAAGTCTATACTACATTCTGCACTCAAGCTTAGAAGTTTATATCAGTGGCATGATGGATTCATTGAGATCACAACACAAAGATGTTCGTGGATGCATATGAACTGTTTGTCAAAATACCTAGATTCATCAAACACATGGGTTCACACGGAGGAAACCGCAAAGTATTTGACCAAATATTTATTGTCATGGCGCCAAACACAACTTCATAGAGTGCTGCCAAGGAAGCGGAGACTCAGAATGGAATTCAACCTACAGTGATGCTCGAGCACTTCCAAATAAGGAACCCGTGCCCATGAAGTTCCTGACCATGTTGACAATTTGTTCGATGAAAACACCTAACCGATATATAAAGGCACAAACATAACACGTGGATGTCCGTGGACCATCTGATAGAATGCAGATGGGATAATGAGCCAAATATAATGATGATAAAACCCACGACAAGCATATCTCTCAAGCGATTTATATCATCAATCAGATATTTCGAGGCTTTTCTTCAAAGGCAGAATCCTCATCATCAGTTGAACCCACAAAGTCGATCGTCACCCTGATGAATCGAGCACATTACATGGGTGAGTACAAGGATGAAAATAATGAAGTGTAAGGAGCGCAAGTGAAATGTTTGACAAGATGGAGGCCCTCCATCCTGAAACAAAGAAAGACTCCATTTGGGTTATTCAGGAGAGATAAAATAAGAGAGAAACATGGAAAGATCACTAATTGACATTTGTCAATTAGTTAATATATCTGTCCAATTTAGATGCACACAAATGGGAGTGTTGAAACATTGATTAAAAATCCTTGGAAGCTATTTCATATATTTCAACATCATTAGATTGAGGGCTCTCATGGAATAATTTTCAAAGGTTGTCAATTAATGTAAACTTGTAATAAGGTTTTTTTTTTAAAGGTAAATAGATAAAGGAAGAATGATAAATTTCTTGAGGATGTGAATAGATGGGGATATTCAAAAAGTAGTTTCAAGAATTGGTTATTATAACCGGAAACATTAGTGAAGAAGGCATAAATAGGAAGGTAAAAGATGGAAGAAGGGTTCCACTTTTCTATAGATAGGGTTAAAACATGATAGGGGAGTCTTTTTTTTCTATTTTCTTATCTTACCAAATCGTATATTGGGAGGGGAAAGGAATGGAAAGATAAATAGTAGTCCTTGTTGCTTGTGTTTTTATGAATAATGAAATTGTTCATGATTTTCTAAGATATGTTTATTTTTGAAATGAAATGATATCTTGAAAGATACTGAGACTGTATGTTCTGTTCTTCATTTCATGGTTATGGTGTGAATCATGGAGTATTTCAACATCTTTATTTCCTTGTGCGTTGATTTTGTTCAAGATCCACAAGTGTATCGTTATTTTGTATTCGTGGACTCTTTTATGCTCTTAACTCATAATAGAGTAAAGGATTGTACGTCTTTACCTTGGCTATGAGGTGTTTACGTGAAGTCGCTAATGGTTATTCGCCTCCTATCCAAGAACAGTGAGGGCAGCCTTCACTTTCAAGTTAAAAGCATTTCTTAATTTCATTCTTTGTATATCTAAATTGAGGGGTTGTACCTTGTAAAATTCAGAGGACACTTGCACAATCCAATAGCAAAATGACCCAACTGTTGGAAACTGTTTAAATAAGGTATTTCTCATGAAGCATTTATTTAATATGAAAATGGCAGAAGGTGGATTTGTTGTAAATCATTTAAATGAGTCTAATACTATTACTAGTCAGTTATCTTCTGTGGGTATTAATTTTGATGAAGAAATTAGGGCTCTCTTAATTTTGTGTTCTTTGCCTAAAAGCTGGAATGGCCTAGTAATGGTTGTGAGTAATTTTCCTTTTGGACCTAATACCCTAAAATATGATGATGTGATTGGTGTTATTTTGAGTGAAGAAACTTGTAGGAAATCTTTTGGTGGATCTACATTAGGAAGTGCTTTAAATGCACAAAGTAGAGGAAAAATGACTGAGAGACAAAATAATTCTAGAAATTGTGGAAAGTTCAAAGGGAAGGAGGTTTCAATCTAGAGGACCGAGAGATTGCTAGTACTGTGGTAAAACAAGTTATAAGAAGAAAGATAGTTGGACTCAAAAGAACAATGAAAGAGATAAACTAGAACGAAACAAGGAGACAAATATGGTAAGTAAAAAATCTGAAGCGGATGCTTTGCTTCTATGTTGACAAAGTGTTGATGATTCATGGGTTTTAGATTGTGGTGCTTCATTTCATGCTACACCTCATAGTGGTTATTTCATTGATTATGTCCAAGGGGATTTTGGGCTTGTTAATTTGGGGGATAATGAACCCTATCAAATTGTTGGAAAGGAAAAAGTTAAGATTAAGTTATAGATTAGGAATCATTGGCTACTACATGAGGTAAGACATGTTCTAAGGTTGAGTAGGAATTTAATTTCAGCAAGGCAACTAGGTGATGAGGGTTGTGTAGTTACTTCTAATGATAAAAATTGGAAGGTTTCAAAAGGTTCACTTGTAGTAGTAAAAGGTGGTAAAGTAGGCACCTTATATCTTTGTATAGGTCATATTGTTCCTTCTACTTTGGTTGTTTAAGATAAAAATGAATGTTCAGTAACAGTTACTGTAGTTGAGCAGAGAGAACAAATATCTATTATAGATTATGATACAGTGTTGTGGTACAATAGACTTGGGCACATGAGTGAGAAAAGAATGAGAATACTTCATTTAAAGAAAGTTTTACAAGGTCTGAAATGTGTTAATATGGATTTTTGTGAAAGTTGTGTGTATGGAAAACAAAAGAGAATGAGTTTTGTGAAGGCTGCGAAGGAAAAGAAAAGTGAGAGATTAAAGCTTGTGCATATAGATGTATGGGGACCATCTTAGGTATATTCCTTTGGTGGCTCTCATTATTATGTTACATTTATTGATGATGCAACTAGAAAAGTATGGGTTTATTTTTTTAGACAAAAATATGATGTATTTCAAACTTTTAAGAAATGAAAATGCTTAGTTGAAAATGAGACTAGAAAGAAATTAAAATGTCTCAGATATGGTAATGGTGGTGAGTATTGCAGTCATGAATTTGAAGATTATTGCTCCACTAATGGTATTTGTAGGTAGGAAACTATTCCAACGACTCCATAAGAAAATGGAGTGGTTGAACGCATGAACATGACTATAATGGAGCGTGCAAGAAGCACGAGGTTGCATGCTAGGTTGCCCTTAAACATGTGGGAAGAGGCTATCAATACTATTGTATATTTGATTAATAGAGGTCCCTCTACTCCCTTGGGTTGAGGTATTCTAGAGGAAGCATGGACTGGTAAGAAGGTGAGTTATTATTTTCTCATAACCTTTGGTTGCGAAGCATTTGCACATGTTGATTTTGAAAATAGAACCAAGCTAGAAGCTAAGTCAAAGAAATGTGTATTTGTTGGATATGACATTAATGAATTTAATTATACACTTTGGGATTTTGAAAATCATAAAATTGTAAGAAGTAGGGATGTCATATTAAATGACAAAGTATTGTACAAAGATCTATTGCAACAACATGAGAATAAAGAAAATGATTATGTGGTGCTGGATGATACTCCAAAAGCTAATGTTCTAGCAATTCCTCATGATATGCAACAACCACAACAACAAATACCACACACCCTAGTGAATGTTAGATAGTTAACAAGGATAAGTAGACCTCCAAAAATATTTTCTCCTTCTTTGTATTCTATTTTAGTTACTGATGCTAGTGAAGCTAAATGTTAAGATGAAGCTATGTAGGTGGATACAAAGACTCAGTGGGGGTTTGCAATGAAAGACAAAATGGACATTTTGCTGAAAAATAAGATATGAAATTTATTCAAGTTGCTTGTAGGTAAAAAGGCTTTACGAAATAAATAGGTTTATAGGTTGAAAGAAAAGGATGGGGGTAAGAAACAATTTAAAGCCAGGTTAGTTGTAAAAGGATTTGCATAGAAAAAGGGCATTGATTTTGATGAGTTATTTTCTCCTGTTGTTAAAATGACTTCTATTCACATTGTTCTAAGTATTGTGGCTACTGAAGATTTGCATTTGGAGTAGCTTGATGCTAAAACAACCTTCCTTCATGGTTATTTGGATGAATAGATATATATGGAATAGCCATATGGATTTGAGGTCAAAGGTAAGGAGAACCTAGTGTCCAGATTGAAGAAAAGTATATATGGCTTGAAGCAAGCACCTCGGCAATGGTATCTGAAATTTGACAGGTTTATGCATGAGCATGCATATAGTAGGTGTCATTTAGATCATTGTGTTTATTTTAAGTGGGTGGATGATGATAACTACATTATTTTATGTTTATATGTTGATGATATGCTTGTAGCTAGGTCTAACATGGATCATATTAAGGAGATGAAATGCTAGATAGTACATGCATTTGTTATGAAGGATTTGGGGGTAGCAAAAAAAATCCTTGGTATGAAGATTTGTAGAGATAGGAAGAACATGAAATTGATATTATCTCGAGTTGATTATATTGAGAAGGGGTTGCAGCATTCCCCTATGGAGAATGCTAAAGCTAACAACACACCTTTACCTAGTCATTTAAAGTTTACTAAGTAGATATGTACCAAGACACAAGAAGAGTAGGATAAGATGTCCAAGGTACCTTATGCTTTAACTATAGGAAGTTTGATGTATGCTATGGTATGTACAAGGCTAGATATTTCACATGTAGTGGAGTTGTTAATAGGTATATGAGTCATCTAGGAATTGAGCATTGGAATGCAGTTAAACGGATTGTCAAATATTTGAGAGGAACATCTAGTAAGTGTTTACATTTTGGGGGCTCTACTACTAATTTATAGGGATATGCTAACTTAGATTTGGCAAGGGATATTGATACCAGGAAGAGTACTATAGGTTATGTATTTACTATTGGTGGGGCAACCGTGAGTTAGGTTTCTAGGTTATAGAAGGTTAATGCTTTATCCACTATAGAGGCAGAGTACATTGCTGCTGCAGAGGCAACCAAGGAGATGATATGGCTTCAGTTCTTCCTAGGAGAATTTGGACACCCTCAAAAGGATAATTATTTGTTTACAGATAGTCAGAGTGTCATTCATCTTGCGAAGAATTCAACTCTACATTCAAAGACAAAACACATAAAGTTGTGGTACCATTTCATTCGGTTAGTTTTGGGTATTGGACAATTAAAGCTAGAGAAGATACATAAAAATGAAAATCCAATAGATATGTTTACAAAGATAGTGACAAGGGAGAAGCTGAACTCCTCTTCAACTTCAGTCGGTCTTTTCAATTAAGCAGGATAAAAGAACAACAGAGTCTAGGGTGGTTTGATATTCTAGTGGTAGCTATAGGTTTAGTAGTGTTATGATCAGTCTCCAAGTGGGAGGTCATTATGGAGCTTGATTAGTCTCCAAGTGGGAGATAATAGTGATGTGAAGTCTAATTAGACTCAGAGGTTTATTTGGCATGGTTTTCCACTAGATTATTTCTACTGGGGTTTGGGGGCAGTGCCCCCAAGAAAGGGTCAAGGGGCATCACCCTTGTGAGATCTTGGGGCATTACCAATAACATAGACAATTACATTGCCAATTTTACCATTGTTTAGTTTTTTCAATGCTATTAAAAAGTATATGCCTCACTAACATTGCCTCTCAGTTAGCAATCTTCATTAAAATATAATAATTAAAAAATATATGTAGTCAAGATTTTTTTTTCACATAACTCAAATACATTAGTGGTTCTTACATTTTGATTCTTCTTTTAGAAAATCAATATGTACCCCTTTGTATTGGGTAACTAGAAATCTTAATTACTATATCTATATTTCCATATAGAGGTCACAAATTACTTTTATTGCTACCTCTATAAATATTAGCATGTAGTTTTCATCTACAATAAGGGCCCTGAAAAATTATGACATACTATAAAAAAATATTGATGAGAAAAAAATGGAAGAGTTTGCATGAAGAAATTTTGAAGCCCTAGCATGGTGGAAGAAAAACTCCAAATAGATATCTCACCAAAACCAATTCCCCTTCTATTGCTTGAGCTACCAACAATAAACACTTTTGGTCTTGTAAATTTTAGTTTGACTAAAATGTGGGTGAAGATTGTATAAGTTATTAAATAGGACGGAAATAGTGCCATTGTGTGAGCTTCCAAAAGGATGATTTTTTTGGCCAAGGGAAGGATTTATGAGCTTCAAAGAAGACTTGCACACAAATTGACTCATTACTCAACACAAACTTTACAATTAGCAATGATGTAATCATATATCTACTCCAATGATAGATTGAATAAAAATTATTTTGAAATACCCAATGTTAAGCCAAAATGTGATTATCTATATATTCTCTTTTTATTAGAAAGAATAAATTTGAAAATTTTTGATATAGAAAAATAATAATAATAAAAATTAAAAAAACTCCTCTATTCTTGAGTTACTATGTCCCCTCCCACTCCTCTTAACTCACGAATATCTTGATGGCCAATTCAAGTTTACATGTTTATTTGCCTTGATACATTATTTAAAATAACTTATATATAGCATGATACATAAGAATAATAGCCCTATATGAGATACATGATTAATGTAAACAACAAATATAATTAAAAAAATTCTATAATAGACACAAATATGTTCAAATTTGCACTTTTTTTCTTTCAAATTCTATAAATTTATTTCAAGAGAAATTAGAGGATAAAATCCAATTATCTCTATTTTAATTTATATAATAGAGGCTCTACCTTGATCTTTAATTGAAAGAAAATTTAAAGTACTCTCAATACACTGTAATAACATTAAGACTCCAAAAATATGATATAGATTTATGTAAAATCTACACATATCTTCAAATAAATTACATAAACCCTATTATAAAATATACATTGAAACTAGAACATAGACACTTAGAACAAGTTGAAGCATATCACTAGTGTTGCTATAAAAAGCAATACACTGATATGAAATAGTCTAAATAAGGAACAATAGTAGGGAATATTATTCACTAAAACAACCTAGGGATTTTCTATGGTCTATCACTTGATTAAAGAAAATATATTGATCTTTTACACTTGAAAGTGTAATCGATAACCATAAAATCCCACAATTTATAAATTTACAATATTATGGGATCAATGAGAATTTTTTTGACATGATTCCTCATATCTTTATTACAAATGCTAAATCCATCTCTCTCTTTGTAGAAAAGTTGAAAGCACCTTGACATGTCATAGGCAAAATCCATGATGCACACTGGAATCTTATCATGCTTTAAATACTCCAAGTTTAACTCTTTCAGATGTTCATCTAACATAAAATAAATAGACTTTAATGCGTCTTCCTCGCTAGATTCTGGATGATCTCTCATATAACATGCTATGGATGAAGCAACTTCTCCTCGAGCTGCCTCAGTCTAAGAAATAAGTTCAAGTTTAGTTCTTAGAATGAATGTAAGAACTATATTTTATAAAATAAAAAAATTTAATTTTGTCATATTTCTATTTTTCAAATTATAAGATTTTGATTAATACATTATTAAACATACCTTGAATGTTCTACTGTCACCTCTAAATCTAAGTGTCAATCCCAAAAGATCATTGAACCTTGATGGATAGTTAATTTTTTGAAGGTCAACTTCTGAAATGATGTCTACTGTTAATAGTGCTTGCAATGTAGCAATACGAGAGGCTGAACTCTCTATTCCATTTTTTAAATATGTATTTAAATTTGGTATATGCCCAGTAGCAAGCCACTTAGCTTCTTGCAACATAGAATCTAAATAGTCATCCCACTGCAATTCAATCATAAAAATTAATTTTAATAATTTAAGTTGATTTGCATAATGAATTCTAAGTCAATTATTTAAAGATAATGATTTTAAGAAAAATGTACACTCTTTTAAATGAACTTTTAAACTCTTCATTGACATATTCTTTAATCTACTATAAAAAAAAGTGCAAATTGAAATAAATGCAAAATGCATTGTGAAATATACATAATACATATATAAGAAAAGAGTGTATGTCACAAATAGATGAATGAAATAAATCAAGAATAGAAATATAATCTTTGAATGAGAATATAATATTATTTTAAAAATAAATTTCTAATAGATCAATTTCAATAATATTTAATGTCTAAAATAATATTTATTTATACTGCATTTCGGGCATGGTGGATGGTGTCTCTGCCTTGAATCTTCTCTCCCTCTTGTACACTTTCATTAATTGCATCATAAAGTGCATGGTATGCAATTTTCATATATTCTAGAAGGTGATCTATAGGAGGGGAATCCCACCTAAAGCATATTTCAACATTATGTACATATTAATAATATATTATTTAAAAAGATTGAACTTAAAGAGCTCGCAAATGAATACTTGCCTCCTAACAGCGTTAGTAAAAATTTCAAGTTCTTCAAGGGTACCATAGGTATCATAAAAATCATCGATAATCGTTGCAAGGGTAGAAAATTTTGCCAAGGCAATTCTAAAAGCTGAATGTTTAGGTTCTCCAATAATTGCACATCCTGAAAATATATATTCCACTGGTCTATGACGACAAGACTCCAATTGACATAATTTTGTATCCTTCCACCATCTAAACATGACAAACACAATTAAAATTTTCATATAAAATATAAAGAGAGGATATTACATCAATTCCATTGAAAGATAAAAGTTAAAATTGTAATATCTCAAAAAATTAGAAAATAAATTAATTTTACAATTTCATAGTCATTATTTTATAGATAGAATTTATATTTATATTAAAATACTCAAAATCAAGAGGAAAGATTCAAAGAACATTACATTACTAAAATGATTAAGTACTTCAAATTTTAAAAATATTTAAGATATCTTTCAGTCAACTCACCTATAGATCATTTGAACTTCTGGTCGATATGAGGATTGCATAATATTGAAATCCAATTTAGCTAAATACAAAATCTTCTGATTATCCATGCTCCTGATAATTGGTCAAAGAAAAAACCTCTAAGAATTTTAATCATTAAAATTTACCTAATGAAACAAATATAATTCCAAATTAAAATATTTTAATTACTTGAGCCATAAACTGTTTTCTCCATATATGTTCATATAATTCCTTGCTTCCAATCTTGGCAAATTGCTGACCCAACCATACTCTAAATTGTGTGATATCTGCACATGATAGATTTTGTTTTAATGTGTTGCTATATTTCCTACAATCTAAACGGACATCAAAATACCATAAAACATATAAGCTTATTTTTGTAAACATACAAACATGATTACTACCTCTTGTAGAAGATTGGCACTAGAAGTGGGAGCCTCTTGCAAGATTTGATTCAAATACAGTGTAGAAAAGGCTTTAGCTTCATCCATTATTGTCTCCTTCGGGAAGGCAATAAATGAAACTTGAAACAAATTCAATATACTCTTAATCTCCTCCTCTGATTGAGTCGTGCAATACAAGAACTTTCCATCTTTTTCTTTGAACTTTTCTAACACATCTGCCAAATTTGCATCATCCAAGATGACATATATACTTAGAATCAAAAGTAAATGTAAACAGTAAAGTTGTATTCTGGTGTGGAAATAAAGTCTTATAGTTTCAATCACAAACGCAAATAGTTTCATATAATGAAGCCTATCAGACCTGCAGAAACGGGATATCTGTGGAGTCGAAGGATTCGGAGTCCCAAAGCTGCAGTATTCAAATCTTTACTCATGTTGTTCCAAAATCTGCAACTCAATTAACTTTCATTCACATATCATACAAATAAACATTGATATTAAGAAGAAAATTTTAATTTACTAAATGTTTATTGTTTTAGTTTAAAAATCAAGCTTTAATATGTGATGTTTAAATCATTCAAGTGTAATATTCACAATACCTGTCAACATAATCAAGTGCTTCTGCTATTTCTGTTCGAAAATGGCGCCCGATACCAAGACGTTCAACTTTATCCACCATTTCAAAGCGTTTCAAGATATTTTGTGAAGAAGAATCAGCAGCACCCAGTGCATTGAACATGTTTTTGACCTCCCCAACAAGTTTATCAGCACGCTCACGATATTCAGGAGCCTGAAAAATTACATACAAAACAAATAGATAAATTACATTGTAATTCATATTATCATCCTAAAAAAGAAATGGAATAACAAAGCAGAGGATAATGGGATGGCAGAAGGTTACATCATAAGGCAGTTTTGGGAGAGATTGTATAAAATCATCATCCCACAAGTTGCCATGATGATTTCCTGTCCTCCTAGTGACATTTTCAACACTAGCGGTAGCCATGGCTTTATTCGTTATCTTTTCACTCCACATCAGACATTTTCTACCTAATGTTGGGAATGGCTTGGGAGAAAGCTTAAAGAGATGGGTTGGCTTAGATTTCAAACAGAAGCTCAAACCAGAGGAAGAGACAGACATGAGAGCCATTGCTAAGGGGTATATTCTTGCAGGGTATTTCTTAGCCTTTTATAGACAAAAATATATGATGAATTTTACTTTTTGTGAGAGGTGAATAAGAGCGAACGGCATTTACAACGTTCACAACATGTTTATGCTAAAATATTGGAAAGAGACGTCCACTATATATTTAGGTAGAGTTTTAAGAATTACGTAGAGTTCTAATATATTTAGGTAGAGTTTTAAGAATTAAAATTGAAGAAAAGTTGCACTGTTAAGCGCAACACACTCAAAAACGTGAAAAGACAGTCGGCCACAAGAGGCCAATTTTTATGCCAATTTTTCTGCGCATTGATTTGACTTGACAAGACTTGCATGGAATTCACTCTACTTTGATTAGACACAATTTTGAGTCATCAAGTTCTTTGAAATATTTTAGTAATCAATCACATGGTAGAGGTATGACGGCCCAATAATTGAACACAATTTTGTCATATGAATTGCATTTCCATCTATATAATCAGTGAGGAGGCCGAAATTTCCATCTATATAATCAGTGAGGTGGCTTAAATTCCAATACTATGGGTAATTTTTGATGGAAAATTATTTAGATATATATAAAATATGGTTTAGTTTGTTGGATAGTCACAAGTTAAATAATTTTCAAACTTGTTAATTAAATAATTTCAAGTTGGAAATATTTTAATTGTTGGATAGTCATATATTTCTAATTAGTTTGTTGGATAGTCACAAAAAATTGTCTTTTCAAGCTGTTCTTTTGATGTCTATATAGATATATCTCTTAAATCACCCTTAAGATTCTATGTGAATAACCACATGGTAATGATTGCATTAAAAAAATACAATGTGAGGACTAGGAAAATAAACACATGCCTTGCTTGCATGCATGCATGCTTACTAATGGTGTCAAGTGTTTTTAGGAGGGGATAGGGGGAGGATCTTATAACAGATCAACATCGGCTAGGGTGCAACATATTTGCAAGGGTCAGATGTCATGTTCATACACATTGATATGGCCATTGCTATGTGTTGAATCTATCAAATCACATTCATACACCTTGCTACTTTCAGTAAAATGAATTAATTTCTATTGTACAAAATGGAAGACTTGCATTATTTTGGAGATTAACATAATTTAAATTTAACATGTTCTTTTCCCTTATAATTTATATTTTTTTTGTATGTAATTTTTGAACATTTAACTGCAATTAATAAGTTGTTAATATCAACATAGATTATTTTGGAAGTTATAATTCTAATAACTTAATATTATATTTTAGTTATTTAAATAACTTTTTAAAAAAATTGCTATATATATTTTTTAACTTTAAATGTGATAACCTTGATATTATCCAAAGTTGTAAATTAAATAATTAAAAAATAAAATAAATAAATGTGAACTAATTTTTAAATAAGTACCTTTATAGAATAATATAGAATAATTACAATGTAAAATTATATTTTTATTTCACATATTAAAATCAAATAAATTTATAAATTTAGATTAGTTTTGCAGCCTTCAAATAGAATGAATTACATCTTATAAAGGAAAACAGTTTTTTTTTTTTCAAATATTATTTTAGAAAAATGTCAACAAGTTAGAGCCATCTATGTTGGAAGAGAACATGATTTCAACTGTGAGAGCATTCCCGTCTGTAGAGGCAAAGTAGCCACGAACATCATGTTTGCCCAGTCTAAATCTTGGTCATCAGTGGCAATAATTCTCTTCATCCTTTCAATCAGAGACAAATGAATTTTATGGTTCACAGTCTATCATGGAAACATGTAAAAAAATGTTGATACAAATATTACAATCTTCACACACATGCACTTCCTATTGAAAATTTACTTGTCGTATACATTTTCTACATTATAATCATCATCCAACTTTTAAAAATAATGGTTGATTTTTCAAAAAAAAAAAGAAATAGAAGGTGATAGTGATAGAATTATTTTTTTTTGCTTTAGAGTAGAAAATCAACAATTACTACACTTTACAATTAGTTTTACGAGAATGCTTAAATTCTTCTAATAATAAATTAAATTTAAATCTATGCTCAATAAATTTCCTAATAATAGAGAAAGTTCTCTTTAATTAGTATATTTGACACATATGAAACATATCATGCAATGAGTGTAAGAAAGGAGAAGCATGTAGCAATGAAGTAGAGGAAAAATGATAAGCATATGTCATTGTTAAAATACTTCTTAACATATATCATATGAATTTAAAACTAAGCATCCAATAGAACTATCTTTTGTTAAAAAGAATGGTAATTTTATATTTTCCTGAAATCATTGTAATTGGACTAAAAAAAGATAACTATTATTAATTATTTTATTTTAATTAAATAAAGGAAAAGAAAACCTTAAAAAATAAGAATGCTTTTAATGAAAGTGAGTTTAAATTTTGTAACCACAAACTAAAACTTCAAATTAGATGTCAAATAATAATATTTTGAACAAGATATCACACGTTGTAAAAAAGTGCCACATAGTGGCTTAGTACTTGCCTTTAGCTTTTATATTAAAAGAGGGGTAAAAAATTTATTGAATACCATAGAAAACAAAACAACAGAAGAAATAAAGAGCACTAAAGAGCTTTATCCTAGTCCACAAGTTGAGCTAGCTTTAGGGATAAATCAAGGGGAAGCATCCTATGATCAATAATTTTCCAATCTAGCACATGCTCGGAGGCCCATTTAGCCAAGCAATCAGCCACACCATTCCACTCACAAGGGATATGCATAAAAGACATAGAATCTAGAGAATTGCATAACTGAGTGATATGTTAAATTTCTAGAGCCAAATGCCAATCCAAATCTACAAGGTTTTGTCTATTCAATAAATTCGCAACCACCTATGAGCCAATCTTGTAGGTAGTTCTTCTCTAGCCATGTTGACAACACTGTTCCACTACAACCATGATAGAAAGGGCTTCCATGAGTTTATTTCTATAGTAACCCTTATAGATAGAAAACATAAACTGAACATCACTAGAACTATCACACCCAACTCCCCCAATACCAGTTGGTCTAGGATTTTCTCGAGAAGAGCCATTAGTGGTGATTTTAAGAACTCCATCCTGGGGAGGAGTCCAATGCCCCTCGCAATTAACATGCTGAGAGAACTGCCTAGCTCTATGCCCAGAGCGTTTGTGGGGGAGAGAGAGAGTGCCTCCCTAAAGAGGAAAGGAAAGATGTGAGTAAATACAACCATATTCAAGGTCCAAACCTCCACCAAAGTCACATTTAGCCAAGAGTGTTTCATGAAGAGAATTAGTAATTTTCCCCCATAGGTGCTTGATCCCCAACTACACATCATGAAAGATCCTCCAATTTCTCTCAAGCCAAACATGCCATAAAATAAGGGAAGGGCCAATTGTCCAAGCAACTTGAAGAAAAGAGGTCTTGGAAGGGGGGTGGCCTAGACAGTCCCAAAACTTAGACAAGGAGGAAACATGCCAGCATGCACATCCCCACAAACTCCACTAGAAGTGTCAAATCTATTTGACAAAGGGGCACTAGAAAACAAAAGTGAGAAACAATCTCTTCACTATTGTGGCATAAGACATAGATGGAAGGCCCCTAGGAGCCTCTCTTGTCGAGATTCTTCCAAGTAAGACAACAATTGTAAACTAGAATCTAGAGGAAAAAGTTACACTTAGGCCAAGAAAAGCTATTCCAAGCTTTCTTCCACCAAGAGACCTCCACCTTGCCAAATAGTTGCTTTGTTAGCACAAGGTACCCTGAATAAATAGAGTACTTGCTAGAAGAAGCACCTCCCCAAGCCAAAACATCATGTTCTTGTAGAGAGTTGCACTCCCTAGAAGCCAAGATCTAAGAAAGCTCTAGCTAATCCCCAAGACAGCCACCCAACGACCAATCAAAAGAATTCTTCCATCTGTAACCAACAACAAGGCCTAGGTTATGATCCTCCTTATAATGAGCCACCTTACTGCATCTAGCAGAAAGGAAAAACTCACAAAGAGGTTGTAAGTGTTGATGAGAGGAGAAGAGAGGAGGATGCTCATTCTAGGAATCACTCCAAAATTGAGCTTTGATGCCTCTATTATAGATCTAGAATAAACTTCTCTTCACTAGTTGAGCACCAATCTTGAGGGTATTCCACACCATAGAGCCTCTTCCCTCAAGAGGAAACTTGGAAACATCTAAAGGTTCAACACCAAGTAAATACTTGTGTGACAGGGTACAGGCCCAAAGTTGTGACTAACTGGAACACCAACACCAATAGAACTTGGAAGCAAGAGCTTGACTGCATAAGATAGTAGAATGAAGGCTGAGGCCTCCTTCCTTTTTTGGCCTACAAATGATATCTCAATTAATGAGGCTCCATTTAGTATTTTGCAAATTGTCGCTCCTAAGAAATTGGCGAGAAAGATCATCAAATTCCTTAAGAAAATATGTAGGGGCAGCTTGAACCATGCTTCTTTATATGGGAAGGGCCTGTATCACAAATTGTAGGAGAGTCACTTTTGTATCAGTAGAGAGCCAACTATGAGTGATTGAATTTTTTCCGAAGCTTGTCGAGAAAGCTTTACTAGAAAAGCTTGGGCTATCTTCCCACCACAATAGGGACCCCCAAGTAAGTTAGAGGGAGAGACTTAATTTGAAATCTTAGGATATTAGTATTCCTTCGCTAGATAGGCTTAGGAGTTTTGAAGAAAACAATAGAGGACTTGTGGTCATTGATTTTCTAACTAGAGGCAGCCAAATAAGTATCCAAGGTGAGCTGAAAGGCTTCAACTTCCTGAATCCAAACTATCCCAGCATGGGCCCTATCATCAACAAACTAGAGTTGGGAAAGAGTGGGAAGACCATTTCCCCATTGCCAGCCCTGAATCAGATTTTGGGAAACATGAGACTTGATAATTCTACCAAATCCCTTAGCCATAATGATAAACAAATAAGGAGAAAGGGGATCTCCCTAGCGAAGATCCCTAGAGGCCCCAAAAAACTCCGACGATTCACCATTAAGAAGGACCAAGAAGAAAGGAGTAGTAACACAACTCAAAACCCATCTAACCCATTCTTGACTGAAGCCAAAAGCCAGAAGAAATTTCTAAATGAAACCCCAATTGACTCTATCATAAGCCTTAGCCATATCAGGCTTGATGAACATGGCATGTTCTCTAGAAGTATGCATAGAGTGAATGGCTTCAAAAGCAATAACTAGCCCATCCAAAATTTGTTTTCCAACCACTAAACTCCCTTGTTCCTTAGAGATAACCATGGGAAGTCAAAATTTAAGCCTCTCTTCTAGGAGCTTAGTAATGATTTTATAGACCACATTACAAAGAGCAATGGGCCTAAAGAAGTCTAGCTAATTAGCCTCTTCCTTCCTTGAAATAAGGACTAGGAAAGTAGCATTCAAGGCACAGAGAATATCTTTGTTGGAATAGGACTCCTGAACCACATCCAAAAGGTCATGATTGATAATATCCCAAAATTCCTGGAAGAATTCAATATGGAAGCCATCAAGCCTCAAAGCTTTGCCCTTATGCAAGCTGAAGACCACCTCCTCCAAGTCAGACATACAAATCAACTACATAAGAGAGTCATTCATCTCCCAAGTCACAATAGAGGAAATATAGGACAAGATTATATTCTCCTCAATCTTTCTTGGAGGCAAGTCATTTGAAAAGAGAGTAGAGTGAAACTAAATAGCTTTCCTAGACACAGCTTGAGAGGAGGTTAGATGCATCCCATCATAAGTAACAAGAGAATAAATGTAACTCTTTTTACGTTGAGCCTACACAAATTTATGGAAAAATGTGGTGTTCTCGTCCCCTTCCTAAAGTTAGTCAACTCGAACCTTTTATTTCCAATAAATTTCTTCTCTAAGATCTCATTCTACTAAATCACTAGAGGCTTGGCTTTCCGCTATGCCAAGAGCTTCAGAAGAATCCAAATCCCGAATCAGCCTAGTAATGACATCAAGACTATCCTGAGTCCTCTTCGTCATAATGTGGAGATTACCAAAACAATTTGTGTTCCAATCCTTTAACTTCCTTTTGACATACTGTATTTTTTTAGAGAAGGAGAACATAGCAGTGCCATAGGCAGGGCCTCCCTATCTCCACTAGTGAGCCATTAAATCATGGAGAGAAGAGTCTTGAAGCCACATCAACTAGAACTTAAAGGGAGGCTTCTTGAGGACAACAACATAACTAGCAGTGAGCTTGATAGGCCAAAATTTCAAAAGAGAGAGAAAGAGAGCCACCATTCCAAAAGAAAGAAACTAGGAACCTATCCAAGTGTTTTGAGATGGAATCACCTCCAACCCTTCTATTTTTCCAAGTAAAGAGCCCATTAAAATGTTTGATATTAGAGAGATGTAAAAGATATATATTTTCCTAAAGAAGCTTAGAAGAAGAACCCAAGTGAGCCAACCCACCCTGCTTCTCCTCTAGATTGATGAGAGAGTTAAAATCCCCAACCATAATACAAGGCAAGAGTGGGTAATAGCTTCTAACATGCCTAATATGTTCCCAGAGCTTAATATTTCTAGGGAGATCAATAGGGGTATGCACATTAGTAACAAGAATTAGCTCTCTAGTTTCACCGAGAAGAGGCCACCATTGAGAGAGGTGAGTGGCAAGAGATCTAGTAGAGAGGCATAACTTTCCTAGGATCCCAACAAATGGCAAGACCACCAAAGCTCCCCAAAGCACCAACACACTGAAATTTCCCTAGAAATAAAATTTTAGGAGCACATCTAAACATGGAATTCACTAAAAGGTTGGTCTCCTAGATACAATGGATATTTGGAGAATGACCAGCCACCAACTCCTGAATAGCTTTTTTTCTAGGGATGCTATTGAACCCCTTCAAATTCCATGAGAGAATAATGATTGAGTAGAGTGGGAAAAATGTTCATCCATGGTCTTTACAGCCCTAGACTCTACTAGAAAATCTCCTGTAAGTTTAATTTTTTCTTGGTCTTGCTTTCGCTTAACTCTTGAAGAGTAGCAAAAGAGACTTTCTTAAACATCTTTACATCTGGCTCAAACTAAGAGAAGATCCCTTTCCTTTACCAGAGGTAAACACATCTTTGAACAAATCTGCCAAAAGAATATCCTTTTCCTATGGAGCAGGAGAAACCATAAGGGCACTAGACTCAATGCCAATAGAGGTCTCTAGCTTCTGCTAAACTACAACATCCTAGTTGCCACTAAGAATAGAACTCCTCCCTTCTAAGCTAGTGACCCCACATTGAGCCTCGACAAGAATGTCTTCTTTTATGACCACGTTGTCGAGCACCTTGATTCAATTGAATCTTGAGTCCACTTGCTGATCTAAATGAGATCACTTCTGACCCCTCCCCTTAGCATGGTTTCGAGTAGGGATAAAACCATCCTTATCAAGACTAGTATTATTGAATGACCCTTGCCCCTTACTTGAAGTGTTCATTTGATCTTTCCCTTTACCAGTACTATCAGTCTAAACATATTCCCTTTTCTAGTACTAACAATTTGACCATTCCTCTTACCATAATTAGCTATCTTTGGGCCTGAGAACCCACCAAGGGTACCATTGCCTTTAGAGGCTTGAGGGAATTGGCACTATAAATGACCATACGCATGAAAAATGTGACATTAGAGGGAAGGGACTCATAATCTAGCTGCTGAATCTAAGAAGAAGAGCCTAGGAAAATTTTCAAAGAATCTAGCAAAGGATTATTTAAATCAATTTCAATACAGATATAGGCATAAGAAATAACCCTTTTTTCCAATGATTGATGTGCTATAGTAGTCATCTTTCCAAGCACATCGACAATCTATCAAAGGATATTCTCTAACCAGAACTGTAAAGGAAGCCATTGTAGGTTGCCCAAACAGGAACCCTCAAAGGGAGATCCTTAGCAGAATTGAACCCCATATGCTAGGGTTTAACAAAAAGACCCACATGATCATAAAAAGATGGGCCTCCCTCAAAGACCTGGTTTCGATTTGACATGCAAGAGAAAGCCACCAAAAAGTAGTTATGACCAGCCAACATAATATCCATATCACCTTCCACCTACCATGAATGGTGAACCCAAATACCAAGAAACTTGCACATCAATGCATGTGTAGCCAAATAGTCCACATCTTCCATTACTTCCTCTTGAGGGATAACCAATACAAGTCGATCCTAGTTATGTGGTAGGCAACCATTAACTTTATTTAACTTCAAGTGCTCGCTAACATAAAATGTCTCCTTCTCTTGTGAACTGGCCCCAGGAGAAGATCCACCACAAGTTAAGGCTCCAACAAGAATGAGACTCTTATCGACCTCACTTGAGGCCATAAGATCCCAACAAACAAACTCCCTCACAATTGGAATTTCTGCAAAAATGTATCATAAATTGTTGCTTCCATGCCCTAGTTGCTCCTTAATTACAATATATAGTATATTTCAATAAATAAAAGTATTATACAGTTATAATTTTCTATAATGACAATTGTAGTAAAAAGGAGTTTATTATTAAAATTATATAAATAATTACTACTTGTTAATTATAAAGTATAATGAATTGAAATTGAAATTGAAATTTTATTTATAAATATAATGATTGATATATATGTTCTCTTGCATATATATCATATTATAATATTATATTGTAAATAAATTATAAGATAAATGTAATATCTATAATAATAATATAATAATATTTCTTAAACAAATATATAATATAAGTATATATTTTTTTATTACAAATTAAATGAATGACAAAAATTATATTAGAAAATAATACAATATTGAAAGTATAAAATTCTAAATCAATTTACTTACATTTGAAAAACATTAAACACTAATGAATCACATTAAGATTAGTAAAAAAATAATTCTTAAAATGTATTAGTCTTATGCTCATGAAATCCTCTGGCCAATATAAGACCTAAATGGATTCATCCAATTAAATCGTAGAAAAATATTTTCTAAAAATTATAGAGTTAAAAATTGTGCATCTATACTATGCATAAGTATTAATTTGATAACAAAATTTAAAAATATTAATTCTAACTCATAGAAATAAAAAGTTTTAATCACTCATTAAAGTGTGAAATCTAAAAATCATCACAATAGTACTTAGCCTATCGGCAAGTACTAATAATTTAAATTAATTATAGCTTCAATTTTATAGGGAAGGATAGTTCATATTAACATTAAAATCTATTAGAAAGCTTGAAATATTTATTTTTTAATTTTTCATTGGCCCTATGAAAATAATGAAGAACTTATTAGAAAAAAGATATATTGATGTGCATTATATATAATTATAGATTTGCTAATATAAAATCTTTAAAAAATATTTTAAAAATTTATCCAATAAAAATAATGATTACTTTGTATTATAAAATTATTTTTAATTCAATATTATTTTCTTATAAAAAATATTTCATCATTTTCTCAGCCTATATCCCAAAAAAATCCATTCAACTAATTATGAAACTAAAGTACTTTTCATTAAGAACCATGATAAACAATTCTTTTTAAATGAAAACAATCAACAATTTTAAAATCATGAATTTATAAATTAAAAATGTATATGAAAAACTTCCAAAAAGTACAAGGTTCAAAGACCAAAGTTCTGAATCCTCCTTATTCTCATTGGATTTTTTCTTGAGGTGACTATGACTAGAATGCAAAATATAATATCATGCAATACTGTTAGATGGAGCAACCATGGTGTTTACGACCAGAATTGAATTTATGATTCAAGCGAAGATAAAACAGATTGTAATAATTTATATAAATAAACAACCAACATCTCTTTTTTAAGATTAAAAAGTCAATCAATTAACAAAAAAAAATAGGAAATTAACTAATCTAACCTTCACAAAATTAACAACATAAATTAAGTTTTTTGAGAAGTTCTTATATACATGGATTAATAGCATTTATATATAATTGTATTTATGGTTTAAATCTTACATTACATAACTTCTCTTTTTTTATGAAATTTTAATCAAAATAGACTATAATCAAAATTATAAATCTAATATTGGATGAAGTTGATTTTCAACACAAATTAAATAATGATAAATTCAATAAAATTAATGAATGATTCTAATCAATTCAATGAAATATTAAGTTTTGGGAACCTGGAGTCATCGAAGAAACATTAGAAAAGAATATGCAAATTTGTTTTTTAAAGAGATTAAAATTTGGTAGAATAATTCTTTGTTTAATAGTAATGGAAGTACTCTTACAAGTGATCATAATCTTTTCAAGAATTTATGCCCTATATCATTTGTCTAACAATTAACAAGTGAGGAAGAGAATAGATCAACATGAGAAGAAAATCTATAGGGCTTGCCATAGAATTGCTTATAGAATACACTACAGAAAAGATTTCATTATCAACTCAAAAATAGTTCATTATCAGCTGGTCAAACTGCCTATAGGACCATTTTAGGGATCTACTAGAATATGCTCTAGTATGTTGTTTATACATGACATATTACTTTGGAGTGCATGCTCGACAAACAAATTTTAAAAAGCAACAATATCCTATAAATATAATTTGATAAGTAGTGAAGTTATATTTTACCTCCTAGAAAAGCCAAATAACTGAAATGATTGACTAAAATGATTAGCATTTATCTCTCTATTGTTAAAAATAAATTAATTAATTAATGTACATCAGTTTGATTTTCTCTCGGAGAAATTTTTTAATAAAAATACTTAAGAAGAATGTTATTTCCTATTTATCAATAAAAAAAATCATTTTCAACACTTAATATTTGTTCCATTACAGAAAAGAAAAGTTCCACATTAAAGTTTTGTATTTTATTTAAGAGAATTTAAATTATTTAAAAATTAAAAAATAACTATACACTCCAAATTCTTACACCTGAGAATTCACTTTAATCTGTAATTCATACAATATTATTTGTTATCTCTAGCTATTCCATATAATTTAAAGTTTTAATTCGCTCACACTGAATATTATTTTCACAGATTTAAAAATCCACAATTCTTTATATGAATTTGTATTACATAGAGGTGCTATAAATTACATGAAGAAAGCATTTAGAACTTTACTATATATCTTCTTCAAAGAATTCGCTAGTTCCAGCAAAATGTTTTAAAAGGCACGAAGAATATTTAAAAATTGAAGTTCTCTTTTTCGATCCTAATGTATTTTGCTAGATTTTTGTAGAATATAAGCTTACAAGTCTTGCATTTTGGTTTTGATAAATTCAATATCTTTATTTCTCTAAGGCGTACATATAATTCATGCGCTACTTGCTGATAAATCACGAAAGGAAAGTTGTGGATATAAAAATTGGAGATAGATTGATTGAAGCTAGCAGATTATAGAGTTAAGCCATATTATTAAGTTTCATAATATTATTACAATGTTAATAAGTTTTATTACTTTATTTTGCACAAATTTAATTAGTAGATAAATAATAGCTTTTTATATTTATATTATATTCAAATTATTAATTGATAGAACTTTATTCATTTAGTAATGTCATTGCTCAATTCTTTGACCTTTTTAGGGGTACCTGAGGCCTAGACGAGGGGGTCAAACCAGAGACCAAGATATCCCACATCAGTGACAGTGAGCTTCTTGTTGGGGAAAATGGGGTCAGTATTTATAGATCTAGGATTGATTATGTCTTCCGTTAGCCACTCCTCTTCCCATCCAAGAAATATCATTTCCACCATGAAGAGAGTGGTCTTATCAGTTAAGTACTCTTGCAGTCTTGCTCGCCCGCATTGTTCCAAAAGAGCATGTTAGGATCGCCAACTTTGTCAAAATTTCCAAGATCAAGATCCCCTCTGCTCCTAGCATTGCCCACCTATAGTGCACCATCTCTGATTGCACATTCCATTTCAACACCTCTGGATCCGATCCTGCATTATCAATTTAAAAGTTTGTAACCCTAAGCATAGAGATGAATCAATTTCAAATATACCAAAAAGAGCTCATATTCAACACCTTTCCATTAAAATAAAAGGATTTATCTACGACGTAGACACCTTCAGCAACAAACTCTATTCTTTCGCCATTTTAGCCAAAAAAAAAAAAAAAATTTGTGTACACTGATAAGGAATATTTTTTGTTCGGTACTCATTTGTTTTTTTTGGGACTATGGTCTGTACTGTTCGCAATCTTGACTACTCTGCTGTCGCTTATGCTATCCTTAGAATTTCATGACTAAATGGCACAATTAAAATTATGGTGACACGAGCCTATCAACACATATCAGAAAGCATTCTCTCAATTTAATGAATGGATCGAAAATATTCTATCAAACAGAGTTGTATATGGCCAGATTTTAGTGCAATTTTTGCAATTCTGAACATTGATTGTCGTCTACGGCCCCAGAAATGGGGACAGAGCTTAATGAAAATAACTCTCAGCAATGAAAGACAAGTTCAACCATAAGAGGAGTATTGAAGTTCAGCACGCTTGGGGGCAATGTCTGAGAATTAAGAGGAAGAGGAGCAGAGAAGAGTAAGAGAGAAACCAATACAAAAGGAAAAGGTAAAGACCTAATGCATTGCTATTTCTTAAAGCTACGAATTTTCGCCTTACATTTTAAGGCTTTCATTGCTAAGATATCCACATCTTAAGTTTCTAGATTTGATTGTATTTTGGTCTTCGCAAATCTTTATATTTACTCACATGCAATATATTCAGTTATTCAAATTTTGTATGCTTTCCTGTGTGGAAATTAGTTTGAGGGTTTCATTTTTTTTTTCTTTTGGGTAATCATGAATGGCCCAGACATTGTAGCTATCAACTGAATCGGAGATTTGATGATTAATTTGAAAGTGTTTGCGCAATTTAAAACCTGCATATTTATCATACTAGGGCAAGATCAACTATTGTTGGGGTTGATTAATTCGAATTGCTGTCTGCATTGAGGAATCCTTGAGTGGTAGCTATCACAAATGCTGACATTGTTTCAGTTTTAACCCTTGTGGCATAGGGTTGCACAACCCTTAGGATGCTGGACCAGCTAAATGCACACATTATTATCTATAAATAAATGCCGTCATATTGATAGGGTAGGAAAACACATGAGATAGAAGGCATTTACCAATCCTTGCATAACTGCAATATAGGCACACATTGATAGGTAAAATTGATGTCAGAATTTTATCTCTATTAGAAGATCCAGCAAGTTCCTCATGAGCCAACATGTGATTGAATTCTGTAATGCATTCCTTTAGAAATCTTATGATGCTTTCTTTCTTTCCTAAGTGATCAATTCCTATTATTTTAAGTTTGACTTAAGTATGGACTATCTTTGGTATTAATTATATTGACAAAGGAAGTGTCCATATTCTGAATAAATAGATGTTCAATACTCGTTTAGGAACAAACCCTTCTGCATACATTTTCTTTTACTTCAGAATGATGATGTTCATAGTGGATGGAAGTTCTTCTGTTTAAAAACAAAACTAAAAGTATGCATTTAGAAAATATTGATACCTGACTTCTTATTCATGAAATCACATGAAGTATACAAGAGCTTATGAATGTGGGCAACTGGTGAAGTATTCTTTTATATACCATTAACATAAGACATCATGTCGTTCTTCCATTTGATTGAAAACTTATGTTGACATTTCATTTCAAAGAACATAGCAATACATGTGAATGGTATGTGTATAAAATTTTGGTAATTCTGAGATATAGTAGTATATTGTATTTTGTTGGGTTTACTTCTCTATATCAAAAGCATTGAACACATGATTCATTGTAGTGCATTTGAACTAATGGGCATAAAGTAGGTTTTTTTTGGTAATGTATAAGAGATCTTGTTCAAATTGGAAATTAGCATGGTATTAACCTTGTAGACCTAATCATGATAAGAATGTATTCATCATGTCATAGATTGAATGTGACCATCAAGGGTATGTACTTCTTAGCAATGTTTTTTTTACTTGTAGGCTTATATGATGATAGTGCGTAGTGGAAGGTAATGGTGTCATGTTGCTTGTGTATTTATGTTTTATGAGAGGAAATTAAAGATAGGATAACATACTATGATTGCTAAGTGAAGGAGAAATGGTTTTATTAGTAGCTATATGATTGGCTTAACATATGTGTATGTATCACGTGCGTCAAAAGAGAATTGATGGTAATACTTGGAAGTTGGATTAAAATTTCTTGCTAAAGATGCATTAAAATGCTGCAATTAATTGATCCTTTCTTAAAGAACTTTATGGTTATATTCTTGTATGTGAATGGGAGTATGGCACTCAAAGATGAATAAACCTTGTTATGTTCTACTTATTATAAATAATGGAACTAAAGTGACAGCTAAGAAAATGTTGTTTGGTTATCTAGCTGACCGATTAATGTTCTTGACACTATTTGTGTAGCATAATTCCATTACTTCTCTTGGTTTTACTTGATTAGACTATCTCGTTGCCGGGTTGGGTATCTTTCATGTCAGGAAAGATTTCAGGGAAGCTTAACAGCTTCATGGTAGGGTGCTAAAGCACTCCTACAATATTCTCACCCTTGTGTTCTTAGATAGGTTCTGGAGCTCTTTTCAACTTGGTCGCCATGGTTATACTTCTTGGTATCTGGCATTTGTTATTAGTAATCTGGTAACGAATTTACAATTTCTTTTAAATTTGACCGTATATGTAAGGTTAATGATAGTTAATCGACTATTGTTGACTAGTCAATATTCAAAAGACTTTGACTCTCATGGATTTCTCCACATATTATGGAGATTGCTGATGTGGCATTTGTTTTGCAAGGGCAGTCGTTACATATGGTATCAAAGCTCTTGGTTCCACACTTGGGCCTTGAGTTCACTATGCTAAACATACATATGTAAGTCAACTTTTTTACCTTATGTTGTATGAGTTGATGAGATGGGTTGCATGTTGTGTCTCTCAGTTATGATTATTATGATGTAAAAGGATATGAAGTTTCTTATGCATGTCATGATTTTGAGTTAAAAATTGCATTCCTTAAAAGATTGTCAATGGAAAGTTTATGGAATGACTGGTAAATTGCATACCTCATATCTTTATGATTATATTTACATTAAACTGTGTGATGGTATACTGTGCAAATTGGAGTATTAAAATCGAACTATTGAGATAGGCAAAGGATGATTGACTTTTGCATAAGGCTATGAGAGCCTACCAAATGAATATTCAGCTTGTGATAGCAATGAAAAATGTCTTTTTATTTAATGTAAATGACATGTGATGCACATGTGGTGCAAGAATTTATTTCTATTTTTGCTAGATCCATGAGGTTCTTTGATTAACCTAATATAATAAGTAGGAAGAACATGGAATTTCATTTACAAAAGTATTGTATGTTCCATTATGCATTTAGAAATGTGTGACCATCAAGATAAATTGCATGTGATGCATGAGAAGTTTGGTTATGTTCTTAGCGAACCTTGGATGCAAGGTTTCGTTAAACATCTACTCCCTTTGGGTGACTAGTGAGAGCCATTGTGCTTTAAGTGAATTGGGTTTCATTTTATTATGTTTAGTTTCATGAACTTGGATGTGATGAAGGACTAGCTTGAAATTTTATGTTCTTTGTGACCACCAAGCCACCAATTTCTTATGTGAGCTATTTACTTGACTCTTGACCACTTTTATTTTGGTTGTATCTCCTTTTTGAACTTTTACTTAAGAATTATGAATCTTGTTTTTAAGATTTTTTTGATCTTGAGGTGGCTAGGGTGTGTGTGCGTCTTTTGATGATGCTAGTCCTATGATTTGGAAGTGATATCATCTATGATGTTCATTGTGGCACATTGATAAGATATATAAGGGAGTAGATTGTGAAGAACATGCCATTCTTCCTTTTGCATTTATCTTATGATATTTTTATTATTTTGGAAAGCTTACCTTCCAGTGTGTTTACTGAATGTGGACAAACAGGGAAGGTTAGATGTTGTGTATTTTCCTTCATGGAAGGGTGTAATGTAGCAATTATGCGACAGATAGGTGGATATCTTCATGTTTATTTTCCCTATCTGCTAGTTCTATAGAATGGATACATGTCTGTTCTTGTTTCTTCTACAGGTAAATCTAGATTTTGAAAGTGCTTGTCCAAGCCATTTTAATTTTTTCAAATACTGTATATGTGACACATGGTTATACCTATTTGGAATTGTTTTTCTTTTACTACATATGTGTAGATATGTAGTTATTTATTTCCCATCTACATTCCATGTTTAGACTACTAGGCACATGGTTGCAATGTAGAAATGTTACACGGTTGCACCAGATCCATCCGATCCATCTTGTTCTGGGAAGCTAGGCTTCTCGTGTCAGGGTCAGGGAATTCTTCGAGTTAGGAATAATTTTGAGGAAAGTACTTCACTCCGTGGTTGGCGAGGTTAAAGCGCCTGAGCCACACTTCTGTCTCAGGAAGCAGGTGGGAGACATCCTACAGCTTTTGGAGACTAGAACCACTAGAGAGCTCATTGAATAGTCATCTCAGTTTGATTGCCCAGCTCATCATTTGAGATGTTCTTATTTATTTGGGAAGTCATCTCAATTTGATTGCCTAGCTTGTCATTTGAGATGTACTTATTTATTTGGGAAGTCATCTTAGTTTGATTGCCCAGCTCGTCATTTGAGATGTACTTATTGTTTTGGAAAGTCATCTTAGTTTGATTTTCCAGCTTGTCATTTGAGATGTACTTATTCATTAAAATTCAGCTATAATTTGAAGCTCTTTCAAAAAGGGTAACTTGTAACTATTATGTCGATCAGCAAATTGAAATTTTTATGTAACTATTGTAAAGTTGTAAGCTGGAAGATCTAAACAGAAATGATGTATGTCACGACATGAATGTATGTAAAGGATTTATGATGATCAATTTTAATGATGCATTATTTATCTTTTGTAATGAATAGTGAGTCTTTTCCACTTTTGTGAATAGTTTCTTCCGCATTTTTTGGTTGAATTTTATGTGGCAAAGTTAGTCTAGCTAGTTCTTTGCTATGGTGACAAAATGGGTGTGAGGGCCTAAGGTCACTCACTTGATAAAAATTGGATTACTAGTCCTTGTAGGTGATTGGCGAGTATACCTAGATGATATACTTAATGGTGCTAAACATATGATAGATGGCATTGCACCTTCATGATGTGCTTATTGTTCCATGTTCGACGTGTAGGTCGACATTTTCCATGATGCCAATTGAGGTATGATGCTTACATTATACTTTGTATATTTGGTAAATCATGCTTTTGATGGATGGATTCCTTGGATAATGTCATGTGTTACATTTGTAAATGGATAATTATTGTTAATCCTTGATTATGGCAGTGAAACAAGTGTTAACTCATCAAGCTATAGTTTTCTTATTTATGTGATTCTTGCAAATAATAATGTGTTAAATACTTAACAGGACATGGTTTTACATACGATAGAATAAAGTTGGACATGTAGGTCAACTTCTTCTGATATTTTCATTTATGGCATGTGATGATATGATGTGTTCGACAATTTGGTTTGGTTGATAATTGGTTATGAAATGTAACTTTATTTGCACCTATCATTTCGACATGTATGTTGGAAAATAGAATGAATTTGCAAACTTAATTGGAAGACATTTTATCTACTTGTTGACTCAACTAATTTTAGATGACTTTTGACTAACCTGATCTAACTTTTTGGCCTATGAGGAAAGTGTATGAATTTATGGTCTTCCCATGAGGATGCAGAAGGGTATGTATAGATTCCTCTTTTATCTATTTAATAAATATTTTTGCATTGGTGTTATGTATATGTGATGATCCACCATGCATGTGACTTTTAATTTATAGAAAGTTGTTAACACCTTTTATTTAGTCAATTTGGTCAATGAATAATGATCAACAATGTAGTCAACTTGAGTTATCTGTTTGACTCCTAGTCAATATGGTGTTCAACATAGATTTAGACCCTTTGGTTGACTTTGTGTTTTGGATTTGGTTAATTTATCTATTGGTATAAAACTTGGGTTAATGTTAGTTGACACATTTAATTGTGCAACTTTCTATCACTGAACTATCAATGATATTGGTTAAATGTATGTTGTTAATTGGAGCTATATGACGCATTAAGATGTAAATACATATGGATGCCAACTATGCACACATTTAGATGCATAATGATGATTAAATGTTGATGATTAGATTAATGATGTTATATGTGGATGTCATTATGTTCATGATGATCTAATGAGGATGACTTAGATACAATGAGATTGCATTACTTGATTATGTTTCGTGGACATTGGTCTATTGATATGGACAATTACTCACTTAGTGAGCACATGTTAGATGGTATGTATAGTACATATGGTACACATCTTACTCATGATCAAAATGTGATTAAAAGATGATTTAAGAAATCATAAAGTTGAACAAAATTTTTGACTACTAATATTTAAGTTGATCTCCTTGAGATACTAATTAGTATGGCAGGATGTGGATAAGAAGTATCTACTAGCAAGGAAAAATCCACAAGTGATGCTAGGGTATGGTAAGTGTACAGGTATGTGTGTGATATCATGTGATTTTAAGTCAAAAGGTTACAAATTTTGAGACTTCCTGAGATAAGGAAGAATATGATTTTATATTTCATTGGAAAGTCAATTTGATTTATAATATATGATGGACTGACATTGGTGTTGTTCCTGTAATGAAACAGAGGGAACGACACATCATTAGAAAAGGGGAATATTGTCAGAGAGAGGTAGTCTAACCTTGTAAAAGTATAGAATGGTAATGGAATTCACACACTCACATAGAAAAATGTTCTTGAAATGATTACTTATACATGTGCTTCTAGAAATGTGTGTTATTTTCTCTTTATTTATTACTTCAACTATATGTTAATATTTTCTTGAAAAGCTGGTTCTATGACAAATAATATGTTAATGCAATGTAGGTTTCATTTAAGGAAACACAATTTTGGCTTTATTTGAGTAGATGCAAGTGTTATTGTGACCAATAGAAATTAGATTATTGAATGGAATTCTTGAATTTATATGGATACGTTGGTAATCTTTAACATTTGCATCGAGACGATGCCTTTTCTTAGGGGAGGAGGATGTTACGACCCACTCCTTAACATACCGAATAAATCGGTATTGGAATGCCACCTGGACAAAGCCACTAAATTATTTTCTTGAATTAGAATAAAACCATGACTAATTTAAAGTTGTTTTAAGGAAATAACCCCCAAACCGTTATAATCTGCATGCATATACAAATTTTTGGGGGTTGGGATGAGGGTGGCACTATTCAGAGAACTTGGGTCAGTTACAAGGCAGCGAACTCGTAAACTCAGTCCATTTTTTTTGTGTGTACTGATAAGGAATATTTTTTGTTTGGTATTCTTTTTTTTTTTTTGGGACTATGGTTTGTACCATTCGCAATCTTGACTACTCTGCTGTCGCTTATGCTATCCTTATAATTTCATGACTAAACGACACAATTAAAATTATGGTGACACAAGCCTATTAGCACATATCAGAAAGCATTCTCTCAATTTAATGAATGGATCAAAAATATTCTATCAAATAGAGTTGTATATGGACAGATTTCAGTGCAATTTTTGCAATTCTGAACATTGACTATCGTCTACAGCCCCCCAGAAATGGAGACAGAGCTTAATGAAAATAACTCTCAACAATGAAAGATGAGTTCAACCATAAAAGGAGTATTGAAGTTCAGCACGCTTGGGGGCAATATCTGAGAATTAAGAGGAAGAGGAGCATAGAAGAGTAAGAGAAACCAATACAAAAGGAAAAGGTAAGGACCTAATGCATTGCTATTTCCTAAAGCTATGGCTTTTCGCCTTGAATTTTAAGGCTTTCATTGCTAAGATATCCACATCTTAAGTTTCTAGATTTGATTGTATTTTGGACTTTGCAAATCTTTATATTTACTCACATGCAATATATTCAGTTATTCAAATTTTGTATGCTTTCTTGTGTGGAAATTAGTTTGAGGGTTTCATTTTTTTTTCTTTTGGGTAATCATTAATGTCCCAGACATTGTAGCTATCAACTGAATCCGAGATTTGGTGATTAATTTGAAAGTGTTTGCGCAATTTAAAACCTGCATACTTATCATACTAGGGCAAGATCAACTATTGTTGGGGTTGATTAATTCGAATTGCTGTCTGCATTGAGGAATCCTTGAGTGGTAGCTATCACAAATGCTAACATTGTTTCAGTTTTAACCCTTGTGGCATAGGGTTGCACAACCCTTAGGATGCTGGACCAGCTAAATGCACACATTATTATCTATAAATAAATGTCGTCATGTTGATAGGGTAGGAAAACACATGAGATAGAAGGCATTTACCAATCCTTGCATAACTGCAATATAGGCACACATTGATAGGTAAAATTGATGTCATAATTTTATCTCTATTAGAAGAACTAGCAAGTTCCTCATGAGCCAACATGTGATTAAATTCTGTAATGCATTCCTTTAGAAATCTTATGATGCTTTCTTTCTTTCCTAAGTGGTCAATTCCTGTTATTTTAAGTTTGACTTAAGTATGGACTATCTTTGGTATTAATTATATTGACAAAGGAAGTGTCCATATTCTGAATAAATAGATGTTCAATACTCGTTTAGGAACAAACCCTTCTACATACATTTTCTTTTGCTTTAGAATGATGCTGTTCATAGTGGATGGAAGTTCTTCTGTTTAAAAACAAAACTAAAAGTATGCATTTAGAAAAGATTGATACCTGACTTCTTCATGAAATCACATGAAGTATACAAGAGCTTATGAATGTGGGCAACTGGTGAAGTATTCTTTGATATACCATTAACATAAGACATCATGTCATCCTTCCATTTGATTGAAAACTTATGTTGACATTTCATTTCAAAGAACACAGCAATACATGTGAATGGTATGTGTATAAAATTTTGGTAATTTTGAGATATATTAGTATATTGTATTTTGTTGGGTTTACTTCTCTATATCAAAATCATTGAACACATGATTCATTGTAGTGGAATTGAACTAATGGGCATAAAGTAGTTTTTTTTTTGTAATTTATAAGAGATCTTGTTCAAATTGGAAATTAGCATGGTATTAACCTTGTAGACCTAATCATGATAATAATGTCATTCATCATGTCATAGACTGAATGTGACCATCAAGGGTATGCACTTCTTAGCAATGTTTTTTTTACTTGTATGCTTATATGATGATACTGCGTAGTGGAAGGTAATGGTGTCATGCTACTTGTGTATTTATGTTTTATGAGAGGAAATTAAAGATAGGATAACATACTATGATTGCTAAGTGAGGGAGAAATGGTTTTATTAGTAGCTATATGATTGGCTTAACATATGTGTATGTATCACGTGCGTCAAAAGAGAATTGATGGTAATACTTGGAAGTTGGATTAAAATTTCTTGCTAAAGATGCATTAAAATGCTGCAATTAATTGATCCTTGCTTAAAGAACTTTATGGTTATATCCTTGTATGTGAATGGGAGTATGGCACTCAAAGATGAATAAACCTTGTTATGTTCTACTTATTATAAATAATGGAACTGAAGTGACAGCTAAGAAAATGTTGTTTGGTTATCTAGCTGACCGATTAATGTTCTTGATACTATTTGTGTAGCACAATTCCATTACTTCTCTTGGTTTTACTTGATTAGACTATCTCGTTGCCGGGTTGGGTATCTTTCATGTCAAGAAAGATTTCGAGGAAGCTTAACAGCTTCATGGTAGGGTGCTAAAGCACTCCTATAATATTCTCACCCTTGTGTTCTTAGACAGGTTCTGGAGCTCTTTTCAACTTGGTCACCATGGTTATACTTCCTGGTATCTGGTATCTAGTATTAGTAATCTGGTAACGAATTTATAGTTTCTTTTAAATTTGAGCATATATGTAAGGTTAATGATAGTTAAGCGACTATTGTTGACTAGTCATTATTCAAAAGACTTTGACTCTCGTGGATTTTTTTGCATATTACGAAGATTGCTGATGTGGCATTTGTTTTACAGGGGCAGTCGTTACACAACTTCATTAAAAAAACTATAGCGTTGGAATGGAATAAATCTTATTGAGAATCAATGCCTGGTGATTAGCTTCCCCCAATCTGTTATGTTCTCCTTGCTGGTGATGAAATCCATCCATTTAATGACATGTTGTTTGACAGTGCCTTGTATCCTCCTCCACGCATTCTCATTCATTCGATATTTGGTACTAATGTTTCAAACGTGCAAGGTTCAATCATGACTAACCACAAAGAACCAACTCTACTATTGCCAAACTGCTTGAATCTGAACCCCTAATGGAAACATTTAGAAAAGAAAAATTTGCTAGAATAGTCCCCGCTCCTATTACCATGGTATTTTGAGGGCTCCCCCTACTACAAAAGTCATTCATTAGTCTAACATCAGATTTATGTCTAACTCCTACATGAGATGGAAGGCCTTAGCACCCGTGGAACCATACAAAAACATTTTTTTAACATGCACGGTGCCACTTGAACTCTCCAATAGAAAAATGCCATTCCCTACAATCCTTTTTTTCATGCTAATTTTTGAGTGAGGATATGTAAAATACTACTGGGAAAAATCATCAGTACCAATTGGAAAAGAGAAATTAAATTTCAAATTTTTCATTTCAATAAAAATTATTTTAACAACCTTAGGATAAATATTGGTTTGCTAATATTGCATTTTCCAAAGAAATGACTAATACAAATTAGACGACAAAAAACTATAGTCTCCACCTATTTATAGGCGGGACTATCAAGTGACATATCATGGCTTAGTACTTGTTGTTAGTATTAGTATAACACTAATTTTAATTAATAAAATTTAAAATGATATAAATCACATTATTAAAAATATAAGTCTTAAACACTATAATGTTTTACAATCCATAAAATTTGACACATATAAAGGTTAAAATGATCCATCCAATCAAATTATAGAAAAATATTTTATATAAATATTAAATTTAAAATCTTGCATCTAATTATGCACAATGTATTGATTTTAAAAATGGTAAATTTAAACTACTTGAAAGAGAAAACTTTAATTCACGAGTTAACACATGAAATGCAAGTTGTATCACAATAGTACTTAGCCTACAAAAAGTACTAATAATAAGTATATTATTTTAAAAAAAATTAGCACTTATCTTTTGAATATTTCACTCACTTTACCACATTAAATTTTTTTCTTTAGATTTGTAATTATCATGATTTAGTTAGTCTTTTGTAATATTTTTAATTATAATTTGTAAAATTAAATTACTTAATTTTTAAATAAATTTAATAGTCCTTTTAAAGTATAATTTTAAAGATAACATATCTCTTCACACACATACACATGTATTTATAAATATAGTTTTACATCTTTATATAGACTTTTTAATCTTCTATAATGTAAAAATTATATAGAAAATACAAATTCATAAAAGTACAAACTAGTTATGATATAGAGAGAATTACTTCAAAGATAATTATTATAAATTTAAATATTATTATGAGTAATTATAAATATAACTAATGTTTTTCTTAATATAATATGTTGATGTTACATTATTAAAAAATGTTTAGATATTTCTATTTCTATGATTGATTATATATAAGCATTCTTTCAAACAAGTCATGTGTGTGTGTGTGTGTGTGTGTGTGTGTGTGTGAGAGAGAGAGAGAGAGAGAGAGAGAGAGAGAGAGAGCGATGTTTGAAAGAATGCTTAGATCTTATTTTTATTTTTTAGACCAACTTCAATTAATTACTGTTGGTGTAAATAAGTATTTACTATTTACACTTACTTAAGTTTACTTAGGTTAATGCATTATTTTAATATTTATTTATTTAGTCACCTAGGAGTACGTGCACTCTTGTGAGTTGTTATGTTGACAACACAGGAGTTCACACCTCTTTTATGCACATGGTGTCTACAACATCTCCACTTGAGATACACCTCATCATTCTTATCCTCTCATCTAGAATGATGGATAAGATGTGTGCTTAGTTGTCATGCTTTTGTTATCTCCTGGTTATTTCTAAAAACATTTTAGGTGCTTCTTGAGAGGCTTTTATATTGTACATATAATATAGAGTAATGTATGAAGAAATACTCTGATATATTGATTATACTCCTTTTTGGTCTACAGTTGTGCTTGTGTTCAAGTTTTATGATCTTGGGTGAATCTTGCCCTAAGGCAAATTCTTACAATTACACCAATTGTAAGAATTTGGCTTAGGCAAGAATTCATCAAAGAACTAAAGAACTCAACACAAGCACACAGTAGACCAAAATAGATAGAGTATGATCAGAATGATGATATTCATTCAATAATTGGATTCAAGAGTACACTAGGAGTGCTTGAATATAAAGGCCTCAGGAGAGCTTCTAGAATGCATAGAAGTTAGCATCATGATATATCATACAACCAAGCATATGTCCACCAGATATGGGTTATCCTCCACTAAGCACAAGATTAAGTGTGATGATGTGAGGATGCCTACAATGGTGTAGACAACATGTGCTAAATAAGGAGTGCAGACAACTATGTTGTCAATATGACAACTCAGTGAATGATGCATACTCATGTGTTGTAGACACCATGTGCATAATTAGAGTTGCGTAACTCAGTGAGAGTACACAAACTCCTAAGTGTCTCACCTAAAATAATAATAAAATAATGCAAAATAATTAAATAATGCATTAACCTAAGTAAAACTTAAGTAAGTGTAATAAGTAAATACTTATTTACACCAACACCCCCCCTCAAGTGAAACTTAGGGGAATGCCCTTAAGCTTGTGAAATCTAGGACGCAATGCAAGATGGGTCCTGGCTACTAGGCCATGTTAAGTACCCATGTACATAATGATATGCAGTCTCTCATAAAGTGGGAAAGAGGGAAAACCTCATGGGAAAAACCCTCCCCCAAAAAGAGAGATAAAGAAGGATGCATGGATGGATGGAGTGATCAAGACCCCCCACCCCCCGCACATTATGAAATACATCTAGTATATACATAAGAGAATGACGATAAGAGGAAGAGAGATAGGATAGGCTCCCCCCCCAAAGAAGAATGCCGAACAGTGACTGCTAAAATGAATAAGCTGATCCAAGACTACAAAATGGTGTTCCTCACCTTAGGAAGAAACAATGCCAAGGGTACAAATGAGATGCTTCTACTATGTGTGGAAAGAATCCCATGGCTAAGTGATGTCTCTGAAACCTGCTCATCTGGCTGAAGAACCTGTCCCAAAGAAATATCTATCTCTGCAACTGATGAAGAACCCTGCTACAACTGTTGATCATAAGTATCCACAATCAATTCAACCTATAAGGATTGATCATGTAGAGAATGGACAAAAGAGTCTAGAACCCTCGTGACAACTGAAGAAGGTAATTCTACATCAAGAGGAAGAGGCAGATCATCAATACTATCCCCCAAATCTATCACTGAACCTATATCTGGAAGACTAGATGTACCCTACTATTCTTTACCTATGACTATGGGGATGTGTGCATGTGGACTGAACTAATGAAGTGACCTCTCACTATATCTGTTGATAGAATCCCACGTATCTGAATCTGTTGAAGCACTATCACTTGTGTCACTATCAGTTTCCACACTGTATGATGTGCAAAGAGGAGTAGAGGACAAGCTGGGAGAACTCTTCTCAAAGTAGACATCCTTCTCCACAAATATTTGATGTGTCTTAGGATCTAGAAGTCTATATGCCTTCACACTATCTTCATAACTAATGAAAGTATAAGGATAAGATGTCTGTACCTTGCATCCCCTGGAAGATATCTTTGCCCATGCAGGACAATCGAAAACTCTGAAGTGTGTCACAATAGGTTTTTTGCCGCACCATGCCTCAAAATGAGTTTTTCCATCTAAGGCTAGATGAGGAGAACAATTAATAATGTGAGTGGCACTTGAGATTGCTTCAACTTCTAATGATGGACCAAGAGACTTGGCATGAATCATGCAACTTGCCATAGACTTAAGAGTTCGAATCCTCAAAGCTGCAACATCTGTCTTATGTGGACTGAATGTTGAAGGAGTTTGGAGATCAATGCCCTCATGTCTGTAAAAGTCCTTAAGTCTTCTATTCACATCCATTTTTCCATTTTCCATGCAAAGTACTTTGATGGCCTTTCGGAATTTTTGTTCTACATGAGTCTTGAAGTCTAGAAATTTGTCCAACACTTCATTCTTAATATGCAGAAAGTAGACCCTAGTGAACCTTGAAAAGTCATCAACTAAGGTAAGTATGTAGCAACCCTGGTTGAATGCAAAAGGACCTACTAATACCATGTGAACCATTTGTAGAACACCTGTTGCTTTAGAAGACTTCCCTCTTTGTAACTTCCCCTCTGGATGCATATCCACTAAATTTGTTGAACACTCACTCTTAGAAAAGTTGATTGAGGTAGACCTTTCACCATGTGGTATGTGCAAAGTTGCTGAAGATAGCGATAGTCAAGATGACCATAGCGCTCATGCCATAATAGCATGTTTGAATTGGATTGAGTTAACAATGCCTTTGAAGAATATTTGGGTACAAAATGTGAGAAAGAGTACAACCTCTTGTGATCATTCACTTTCCCCACTACAACCAAGGAATTATCTTTAAGACTATGCACTTTTATTGAGTCTAGAAGGAACTCAACTCTATGTCCATCTCCAAAGTGAGTGACTTGGTAGATTGAAAGGATATTTGAACTTAGGTTTGGAACATAGAGAACCTCTTGAAACTCTCCATTTTCCATTTCCACATTTCCTTTTCCTTGAACTTCCATTTTTCTATCATTCCCCATGAAGATGTGTAGTACCCTTGAGTCTTTCAATGAAGAAAAATCCCCCTTTGAAGAACCCATATGATATGAGGCACCTGAGTCAAATATCCATTCCTTTGAAGAGTTTTCATTTGCCATGAAAGCTTGCCCTTTGCCCTTTGAATCTGAAGAAGATCCCTTCTCTTTGTAAGCATTAGGCAATGGAACATTATGTCTCCTCATGATGTTGGTCAACTCATCAATATTTTAAAGATAACACTCATGTTCTTCATGACCTAATTTCTTACAATAAGCACACTCCCTCTTCTCCTTATTGTTGTTGTCCCATTTCTTGTTGGAATTAGAGGACTTGCCTTGTTGATTACATTGAGGTGTTATCTTTTCTGCATCCTCAGATTTGCTCTTCCATTTCTTCCTACCCTTTCCTTTGTTTGAAGATTGTCTAGCTAAATGTTGAGAACCCTCATTGGCCACCAATGCTTTGGACTGAGATGATTTGAGAATCCCCATTGATTTCAACTTCTTTTTTTCATCATCCAACAGTTTTGCATATTCATCAAAAGTGACTTTCTTGTAGGCAGACCCTAAGGTAGTCTTTGATGTGTTAAAAGAAGATAAAAATGTGGAATATTTTGATGGCAACTTGTTATGAATGAGATAGATCAGTCTGTCATCTTTGATAGAATTTCCACAATTAGTAAGCTTTTTCCTTAACTCATTCACCTTGATGATGAAGTATTGTATTGATTCGTATGACTTAGATCTAAGGATACAAGCTCATCTTCAATTTTAAACACATCCTCTTCAGACACTTTACCATAAAGGCTTTCAAGGGTATCCCAAGCTTCCTTGGATGTTGTACATTTCTTGATTTGATACATGATCTTATCATCTACCTCCAAACATATATCACCTAGGGCTTTCCTATCCATGGCTACCCAATTTGAAATATCAATTGCAAAAACATTATCACCTACTGGTTTAGGAAGAGTACCATCTACATATTGTGAAACTCCATTATGCATTAAGTGATACAACATTTTGATTGACCACGAAGCATAGTTATGAGGAGTTAATTTAGGAAACTTAAAGTTGACGATAATGTAGAAAATGAAAGAAAATTGTAGAAAATAGAGAACATAACATCAAGAACACCCCTCCTTTTCACTAAATCAAGAAACCCCCCCAAAATAGATGCTTTGGGCACTTTATTAGTAGTGTGATTACAATGGGCCACTTGCCAATTTTGGCCTTTGTGGACTTCTAATTTTTCTTGTTACAACCTCTTAATAGAGTACAAATCTGAAACTTTACAATGTGTTACAATTCTGAAGCATTACAAAGAAAAGAAAGGCCCTATTGCTGAAAGGGACAATTTTTTCCACACAACCCTACAATCCAATGCTAGATCTAGAAAATAGATGAAAAAATACGCACTTTCAAAAAAAATGAAACCTGTTTTCGAGTCCAAATGTGCTCATATGGAGCATTTGAAGTTGCAAAATGTAGGATTATCCAAGTACAGTCACAAAAAATGCAAATTTTGAACAAACTGAGCACCAAAACCAAAAAATAGCTGAACCACTAAAATTTTTAGAAAATTTTACCTAATTTCAAAAAAAATGCACCTAATTTGGAGTCCGGATGTCCGAGTTATGGCCTCTTGAAGTCAAACTGCAAAAACCAAAATAAATTTGGAGAGGGGTTGCACCAGCAAGAGAGGTTTAAATTTGACGGTCATACTGCCATCTCAACAGTTATAAATTGTTGTATTTTGACATCTAGACAGGCATCAATTTTATGGTAATGAAAAGATTATGTCAGCGAAACGAGCCCCTCGGATGATGTGGCTGCTCGCGTGGAATATTCATACTATACGAATCCATACATAACTGATGACATGTCTGAGGTATGATTGCTAATTGTAACGGATGATGTGGCGTTGACCTAGCAGATGATGTGGTGCCACTTGGATGCTGAGTAGGAGTGACTGTACTATTCACATGTCAGATCTGACTGTGTAGGCTTAGTACACATGTCAATGTCTATTTGATCCATAGGTACACTGACTCTGACCATATGTGGAGCTAACTGGGTGGGTGCAGGGTCTACATGGGTCTATCAGCTTTTGACTCGTGTCCCAATTTATTGAATGCTGCATGTCACTATCTGCATGTTTAATTTCTACACTGTCGAATTCTATGCAGCATGCTGGAGATTTCGTAGATGCCTTCGGAGGTGTTGTGTAAATATCCCACATTCATGGGATAGGTGTGTTATGCGTAGTATAAATGTTGTAGCCCACCCACAGAAATGTAATTGGTGCTTCGCCATCGAAGGGAAGTTCCTGTCAGAAATAAAGTTTCGTCATTGGTGTTGTGATTTGGCGTGGCTGGAATATTTGTGATTGTCGAGTCAGAATTAGGTGGTATGGGCCTACTTTTAGGTTATGTTGTAGGGTACAAGCCACGACTTTATTGAAGCCAAAGATTAAATTAAAAACCTTGCAAAAATTAATAAAATCCCACCAAAATATACAAGGCCGAGCCAAGGTGTAACTGCCCGGTTCGGCAAATTTTTTCCCTTTGACTGAACAAAAAATAATTCCAAAAAAAAATTAAAAAAATGTCTAGTATGCAAAGATAAAATTATATGCAGATCTGAAAATCAAACAATTAGATCAAAGAAATGACCATACCCAATTTGCAAATCGGTGCCTTTGGGTGCCAGTTTGCAAAAAAAATTTGCCTCACGATCAACTTTCGCCCAATATAGGCAAATTTATAGCTGATCTTCACCGAATTGATTCTCTAGATGCAACGGTGAGGTCAGATCTGGCTCTAGATGTTCCCAATTTCTAAAGATCCTCTGAAATCGTGTCGAGGTGCTAAAGCATGAACGGTCTTGAATGGCTACATGATGAGAATCCTCCTCAGCTCTGATACCATGTAAGAATTTGGCTTAGGCAAGAATTCACCCAAGAACTAAAGAACTCAACACAAGCACACAGTAGACCAAAATAGACAAAGTATGATCAGAATGACAATATTCATTCAATAATTGGATTCAAGAGTACACTAGGAGTGCCTGAATATAAAGGCCTCAGTTGAGCTTCTAGAATGCATAGAAGTTAGCATCATGATATGTCATACAATCAGGCACATGTCCACCAGATATGGGTTATCCTCCATTAAGTATGGGATTAAGTGCAATGATGTAAGGATAAGCCTACAATGGTGTAGCACGCAAATCATGGTGTAGACAACATGTGCTAAATGAGGAGTGCAGATAACTATGTTGTCAATATGACAACTCAGTGAATGATGCATACTCCTATGTTGTAGACACCATGTGCATAATTAGAGTTGCGTAACTCAATGAGAGTACACAAACTCCTAAGTGTCTCACCTAAAATAATAATAAAATAATGCAAAATAATTAAATAATGCATTAACTTAAGTAAAACTTAAGTAAGTGTAATAAGTAAATACTAATTTACACCAACACCAATAAATGAGAATCAAGAATAATAAACTATTTATGTATATATTTTCCAATTATTTGATTTAAAATTTACATGAAAACATAATTAAAATAGACTAAAGATTCATTTTCATTAAAATAGTAAAAAATAATAATTTGGATTTATATTATTTAAAATATAATGAAAGAAAAAAAATTGTTAAAAAAAATATACTTACAACTTTATAAAAAAAAAATCACATAACTAAATAATAATATTAAATTCACTAAATGAAAAGACAAGAACACATTACATTTAAATTATTAATCCCTAATACAATCTACGTCACCCTTTTAGTAAAGTACACATTTGTAATGGGGTTAAGGAGTTCTTTGGTTCTAGGAAAATACTCAAAGAGCTAAATGGTACCTTCCTTGCTTTGATTCCAAAAAAGCCAAGTGTTGGTAGCATGAACCAATTTTGATCAACTAGTCTTTTTAACTCTTTTTATAAAGTTATATCTAAAGTGCTAACTCTTAGAATTATGTCTCTTCTCCCTATTCTGATTTCTAGGTAGTAGAATGGTTTTGTTCCAAGTAGGTAGATCTTGGATTCTATCATCTTGGTGCATGAGAATATTCACTCCCTTACCTTATGAAAGAGGGGTTCCTCCTTAAACTTGATCTATCCAAAGCTTATGACAGGGTGGATTGGGCTTTTTTACAAAGAGGGCTGGAAGCTTTTGGTTTTAATAAGAGATTTAGAGAGCCGGTCCTTATGTTGGTTTCTTCTGCCACTTTCTTGGTGCTAGAGAATAGATCTCCAACTCAATTTTTCTAGGCTTCTCATGGTTTGAGGCAAGGGGATCCTCTATCACCTATCCTCTTCATTCTAATAGCTGAATGATTGGGAAGATTTGTGGAAAAATGGTGGTAGTTGGGGATTTTATTGGTCTCAAACCCTCATCTAAAGAGCTAATTTGTTCTCATTAGCAATTTCTGGATGATTCCATAGTGATGGAAGAAGCTTCAATTAGAAATGCTAGAAATATAAAGAATGCTTTGGAGGATTATGGACAAGCTTCTGGTCAAATTATTAATTGGAACAAAAGTGTGATATATTTCATCAATGTAAATGCTCATAGGTGGAATAAAACTAAAAGAATTATTGGTTGTGAGATTGGCACCTTACTAAGTTCTTATCTAGGATTACCCCCTTGTATGGATGCACTTAATATTTCTTGGAGTTCACTAATTGATAAAATTCATTCGAAGTTAGCAAGGTGAAAAGGATCCCTCCTTAGCCACGTTGGTAAGGTTATTGTTCTCAAATCCATGTTACAAAATGTTTCATCGTATGCCTTGAGTGTTTTTAAGATCCCTAAATTGTTTTCCTTGGAAACTAAAATTTTTTAGAAGCTTTTCTTATGAATGGGTATGGAAAAAAAGAAAAGATTGGCCTTAATTGCATGGGAGGAAGTTTGTGTGCCTTTTAACAAAGGTGACCTTGGCCTTAGAAGAGTTGAACTATGAATGAATATTTTCTTACCAAGTTGTTATGGATGTGGCACAAAGAGGAAGGACAAGGGTGAGATATTTGGAATGATAAGTACAATAGGGAGAATAAAGATCTTAAACACTTCCTTAATAATGAGACTTTTCAAGGGGGTTTAATGACTTGGAAACATGCTCAAGAAATTAAATAGATTATTAAGGAAGGGATCATATGGAAGGTGGGAAATGAGAGGATTATTCTTTTATGGGATGATATTTAGATTCTTGATCACCCCCTTAATGCTGATCAAAGGTGGAATGGTTTTATGGATCAGTGTAAGAATCTCTTCAGGATTTTTGTGGAAGACTGGTTAGAGGAGAATAATTGGTTGGACCTCAATAGAGTGGATAGAAACCTTAATGATCTCAACAAGATTTTGAATGCTATATTTTTAAGCTTTGAGGAGGATGCTCTGATATGGAAATATAATCCTAATGGATTATTTTTTTGTGTCTTTGGTGTATGCTAATGCTTTTGAAGAGCATCATGAGTTTTGCTAGGCTAAAGCTTGGTTTAAAGGTATGACTCCCATAGTTAGCATTGTTTTTGGATTCTTGTGCAGGATAAAATTTTGACAATGGAAAACTTATTGAAGAGATGGTTCAACATCATTAATGAATGTTATCTCTATAAGAATTTTGATGAATTGGTTAATCATTTGACTATTCACTTTTCTTATACTAGAAGATTATGAGAAAAGGTTTGTGGCTTGCTGAATATTACCTAGGTTATCCCTGCTACTATTCAAGATTTTTTCAATGGTTGGAAGTCACCCTCTACTAACACCTTGGTTATGAGATTGAGGGATTTTATTCTCCTGTTCCTTTGCTAGAGCATATGGAAGGAACATAATGATAGGGTGTTTAGGAGTATAAAATCTAATCTAGGTCAATTATTTTGTAATATTTAGAATATGGTGACTGAGAATATCAAATCCTATGGAAAAGGACACCATGTTTAGAGTGATTGGAAAAATTAGTGTTTCAAAATTGGAATTTGAATGGTCTTAGTTTGGTGCAAAATAGTCCTAACCTTAGGGGTCTAGCTAGATGGGATTGTCCTCTTACAGACTCGTATAAGATAAATTTTGATAGGGCCTTGAAGAGCAACCTAGGAATTGTTGGTTGTGGTATCATCATTAGGAATATGAATGGGGATAGAGTGGGTGGAATGGCCATTCCTATTAGAGTTCAAACTTACCATGTGGTAAAAGTAAGTGTTGCCTTCTATGGGCTTAGCCATGCAAAAAGCTTGAATTTGAATAAGACATGTCTTGAAGGGGACTCCCTTAATATAATTAATTGTCTTAATAAAGTTACTAATCCTTCTTGGACTATCAATAATATTATAGGTAAGACCATAGATCTTATCAATTCCTTTGAATTTGTGTTGTTTCTCACAACTATAGAGAAAAAAACCAAGTTGGTCACTAGGTGATGCAAGAGTGATGAAAAGTTAATTTGGAATCATAATGATATCGTCCCTATTGAGGGATGTTTATTGATCAAACATGAGAAAGCTAGAAATAAGAAAAAATGTTTCATTAATGATGAGTATGCTAGTAAGGAGTAATTATTATATGGGCAAAATTGGGAAGTAGTGGGTTATTATGAGAAGGAAAGTGTATTACCATTCAATACCACATAGATTTTGGGTCTTTTTCCCACAAATTTCCTTGGCTATGATTTCAACTCTGATTTTCTATTGCAGATGGTTTTTTGAGAAGAGACCATCTTCATTTCAAAGACAAGAAGATGAGAGGAAGGAGAAAAAGTATTGAACCAACAAGTTGCAAAGAGTGGAGGAAGAAGAGTGAGATTTGGGACATATTTGAGCAAGGGAATTTTACTAGTTATATGGAAAAATTGAAGGGAAGAAACCTTGCTATTACCTTACATTTTATCAAAACATGGAAAGACAAGAGTGTTTTGGTGGGGAATTAGAGGATGGAGGTTTTTGAAGATATCATACCTGAAGCAACAGGGTTTGATACAGAGGGTATTAACTTCTACCAGGACAAGAAGCTCTCAGATTAGGTGGTTGATGAGTTTGTAGACTCAGCTAAGTAATGTAATAGACTAGTGAAAATAGGTAATTCCTACTTTAGCATCGGTTCCATTTTGCAACTATTGCCCCACTTTTACACCATATACAATTTTTTTCAAAGTGGAGAGTAAACTAATGTCACGTTCTGTCAAGTTGAGTCACTAGGTCATTCTTCTTAGGGTGTTGAGTTTCTCCATCGAGTTTTCATCTTTCCCTTTCTCCCATATCACATTTAGCCCGGGTGGGTATTTCTTGGTTGTCATGAGTTTTAGGGGTAGTTTAGAGCCATCCTCAATGGAGATTCTCAATTTGTGCTACATCTTCTGATTTCCATATAGCTCATTTGATCTGGAGTTAGAGAAAATTGAATCAGTAGAAAATCAAGTTTTGGCTTCTCCTCGGTAGGTTTTTGCACCCCAAAGGCAAATTTCCACAAAGATTGGAAAATGCTATTTATAAGATTCCTTAAAGAAAAGTGAATCATGTTAAGAAAAGATTGTTTAAGTGATATCATTACCTCACAACGAGAACCATTTTAAAGCTTGGAAAATGATCGAGATAAGCATCGGTAGAAAACTAGAAAAGAGCTTCTTCGTGGTAGACTTCGAAGTCAATAATCAATTTTTCGAAAAGGTATATGTAAAGGAGTTGAGAAAGCCAATGGGCCCCACCCCTCACTTTTGAAGTTAGTTTTTCATTTTTCGGAGGCTTAAAATAAAGTGAATAAGGTAGAGGAAGTAAAATAATGATTATTGGTGAAAAAACAAGTTTCTTCTTCTCCACTATGGGTTTTCGCACCTAGAAGGTAAAACTCCACAAAGATTCATAGCTGCTACTGGTAGGCTGAAACAAGGGTATGCAAGCCACATAATGGTTAGACCATTCAAATATCATCGAGTTTGCATAGTAAAAATTACTCAGAGCTCATTAAGATGAGCAGGATAAGCATTGGTAGAAATTCAGAAGTGGCTTCTCCTCTGGCGAATTTTGAACCAAGAGTTAAATTTTTTGCAAAGGCCCAAATGGAGAAGTAGAGTTACTAAGTGGGCCCCATTTTTTGCCCACGAAGCCTCTTTTATATTTCCCAAATTTTTTTTATTAAAGTGCTTAGGGTTGAAAGGTAAAAGCAAAAGCTAAAGGGGAAAATCAAAAATCCACTTTCTCCATTGCGGGTTTTCTACCTTCGAAAGCCATTTTTCGCACTTCAGAGAAAGTCATTCCTGCAAGCATGGTGAGTATCTAATTTGGTTGTAGATTATTTTGGGAGAGTAAATAGAAGTAAATCAGTGGATTGATTAGGTTTTTGCAAGTAGAATTGACCTAAGTGCATTTATCCTAAGGGAGTACTTCATTCATGCTTTTTTGAAAGATGGATAAAATGGGAAGTAAATTTGTAATTAATGAGAGTTACCATTGATCCAATGGAAACAATGAAAAGACAAAGATAAATCTGTTAGAACCTTTACATCCACCAATCCAATGGATTTACCCTTAATTTTGCTCATGTGGCACGATTTATGAAATTCAATGGGCAAATCTAGGGTTATTTTATAAAAGGGAAGTAATAGATTTTCAAACTCCCGTTTCACTATTATACTGTTATACTAAATAGTGATTTCAAGTAATTTTTGAGTTACAAAGTTTTCTCCTTATATCAATTGCAATTGTTTGAACTGTTGCTATCATACATTAAATAAAATGGCAACAAGATTTGTGGGCTTTGATGTATTGGGTAGAATTAAGTTAGCATGGTCGACTATCATAGATACTTCACTCCATTATTATGATATGGAAAATTTTCAAAGGAGATTGAGAGTAGAGCCAATCCATCCCATAATAGAGAAACTTCAAGGAAGTGGATTAGTGGAAGTAGCTGGGTTTCCTGTGGCAGTACAAGCCTCGAAGTTGATTTTGGAATGCATCCATCATTACAACCCAGATACAAAGAAAATTCTATTGCCCGATCAAATGGTGTTGATTTCAATTGATCGCCAAGTCATAGTGAATTGCTTGTGGATTCCAGAATGAGAGGAGTTCTCTTTTTTAATGATGAGTGGAGCCATGTTCAAGTACTCTTTGAAGAAGATGGTTTGGAGGAGGAAGATCATGAGCTAAGAGTAAAGTCCCTAAAACTCTTTTTGGCACGGACCTCAAACCAAAAATTGTTGACATTTTGGTTCTATTGCATTGACTCAAAGGTGAGGTAGAAGCTTTTAATTTTGTAGAGCAGTACTTCTTTTTGGTGCAAGTTATTTGCTCGGACACATAGTATATTGACTGGGCATATGAGGTCAGTGAGCATCTTTCTAGGGCTCTCAATGTAGCCAAGTTTTATAATTCATTTTATATGTCCTATTTCTTGATATACATGTTGGATTCTATTCAATTGTGGCTGGAACTCCCTAGAATTGAGAATTTTCTTGATAATGTAAAAAGCTATGAGTTTCACCCATGCTTGCAATTACAGAATAGTTATGCAGAATACACCTGAGTAAATGATGCATTCACCATGAGGATTTGCAGGGAGCTCCAAGGGTGTCTAGAATAGACATTCAATCTAGGAGCGATGGTGACCATTGGTCAATTTGGTAGTTATTTTATTTAGTCTTCATCATTTTCTTATTTGCATCTTGCAGTGTTCGATGGGTTCCCATTGAAGTTGCCCAGGTACCCAGATGATATGATCGTGCTCATGGAAATCGTGAGGCAAGCAGTACAAGTGAACGTGTTGAAGACCAGCCTGAAGAAGAAAGGGTATGAATTCCCTATAAAGTTGGAGCATATAGTTGCAAAACCAGATTAGATGCAAAGAATACACTCAAAGAATTTGAGAGTAAATACATATTGGAAGAGTATGAAGTAGTAAGGCCCTTGTTTGATCCTAACGGATATGCCAGAGATGTGCTTCAAGTTGGAAGCGTAATCAAACATGTAACAACCATGGAAGATTATTGGGAAGATTGTAAGAATGAACTAAAGAGTCAAGATCATGCCTTTGCCAGATTTACAATTGATTAGGTAAAGACATATGGTATAAATTTAGATGTGGAGGGACTAGAAGATGATGGTCAAAATATGTACAACAATACATATTTGACTAAGTTGAGGAATACTCCCATAAGTTTTGAACCATATGTTGACATAGTAGAATATTTCGATGTCATGATGGAAAGAATAATCAAAAGGACTGGGAAGTGGGTTGAATGGATAGCTAAGAAAGGCCAGAGTAGGAGTAAAACTACTCAAGCTTCAACATCCGCAGCTACCACAACTTCCACTTAAAGTGCCATTCCCGGTGCTACTGCCACAACTGCTCAAGCTCTAGCTGAATTTGCAGATGGAGGTGATCAACCCCTAAAGAAGAAATTTCCAATAACCCCAACCTATGAAGGGGGATCACTACCAGTAATCAAAACTCAGGCTGAAGCTGAAAAAGAAACTAAGGAACAAAAAGATGGATCTCCCACTCTAGTATCACCTCCACATGCTATTCTTCCCCATCTCCTCAAGCTTCTCCAACTCCATCTCTTCATGTTGCTCCTATCTCACCCCCCTCGTCATAGCCCTACTCCATCCGTAAGTGCTCATGTTCTTAGGCTTGCTGGTTCTCCTATTCATATAATAGAAATTGAAGATGATAAAAGTAGTAGTAGCGAATCCACTGAGTTTGATGAAACTGCCTAAAAAGCTCAAGAAGAAGAGAAAGCTCTAGGTTCATCTTAGCTCCTTTCTCGAGATCCAAAGACCCCCTTTTCTGTAGCTACAACAACAATGACTCCAGTAAAGAAAAAAATGTTCAACATTGAATCGCTCGAAATAGCCTCCAAAGTGATTAATACAGAGTCTTGGCTTGAGGATACTTTGGAGAAGAAGAGGAAAAGAAAAGATGAAAATTTTCCTTCAAAGGATGTTGTTTCTCAAGCAGTTCACTCAGGATCTACCTTAGCAAAAACTAAAAAGAAGAAGACCTTGTCAATATTGGGATGAGATCCAGAAATAGGGCACCTAACTATGGAGATAGCCAAACCAAAAAAGGTGGGGAGAATTGAAGATATGAGGCCAGAAGATTTCACTCTGCACTCAATTGACCTTAGGGAAGCTAGACATGATACAAAAGTAGGCCTATGGAAATCGAGTAATGAGGTGATAGAAGAGCAACTGGAGGATCTCAAGTCATCTAAGGTCAGAATGAAAGCAAAAATAGAGGAGTTGAGAAGATTCATCTGGAAATTAGTTGTTCCATTAGCAACTATCACTAGTGTGCCTACCACTGAAAATCCTTCAGCAGAAGAGGTACAAGCCTTCATATCATAGCTCCAGAAAGATAGGCATTCTAGTTAGATTGGAAAAGAATGGATTGACAAGCTTAGTACAGATGGAGCTGTTCTGATTGATCAAATTGGGAATGTTATTGTTCAGTTAGAAATTGAGAAGGATAATATCACTTCCAATCACAACACTTTGGCCGTAGAAAAGGCAAGGTGTGATGAATTCATTTCTCTTCTAAATATGATCATCCAAATGAAGGAAAAAGAGGTAGTTAAAGCAAAGATTTTGAAGAAGGAAACTGAGCCTCTCTTCGAATGGCTTCAAAACATGCAATTCAATAAGGAGATGATTCAAGAGGTAGAGGAAGGACTTAAGGAAACAAAGGAAAAGGTGAAGAAGATCCAAGACAGAGCATTTGAGCTCATGAAAGGATTACACACTGACTCACAAAGCAGTGGGCAAGGAAAGGCTCTCATTGAGATAGATGTAATGAAAAATAATTTCTCCACATACTTGAGTAACCTATCTGGGATGACTTCAAGCAGTCAAAATAGAGTGGTAGAGTTGCAAGCACTAAGTGGATGCGTGCATGTGGCAGCTAGAGAGTTAACAAGCCAGCTGGGTGCAATAAAGAGTTAACTTGGGAGCATTAAAAGTAGCTCTTAAGATTCACCAATGTACATGTGCCTAGTCATGAGGAGATGATCCCAATTATAGTGGCTGCCAGAACATATAGGGAAAAAATTGAAAAGGGAAAGAAGTCTAAATGACTTATTTAATACTCTCTTTCTATTTTCTGATGTAAATGTTGCAAATTTTTGTAAATTTTTGAAATCCAACAAACTGGCATCTAGCCAAGTGTCATATTCAGAAGATGAACCGATTGAAATTCCCATTGTAATGGTCATCTCTCAAAACCTATATGTATGAAATTGAATGATTAATCAAAGATCAACAAATTTTGGTGTGAAGTACTATCTGTTGCAGAGACAATTGAATGGCACTTTGTTTGAATCATTTTCCGTTCTAGTAAGTACTACAAAATTGTTAGTATTTCCTTTTTGCATTACAAAGAACTAAGAAATAAAAAAGATTCATTTCCCCTATTTTCTGGAATTCAAATGGATGTAATAAGTATTGTTATATTTCATTTGATGAAAGGGTTCTGTTAGTTTTCTCGATTCATCAGTTGTAGTTCAGATTTATATTTCAACTTATTTTAGTCTTGCACAGATGGATTTATGAATTCGTAAGAAGTGTGGATACATAAATCTGTTTTGATATTGAGAAATTTTTCTTGCTTGAATTAAGTTATAGATTATGCTTAATTTGGTTTGCCTCTCCTGCTCTCAAGTTAAGAGCATACCCTGATTTAGATAAGTAGAAACAAACATAATTCATTGAAGATTATTCATATAGGGAGCTATACCTACCAATTTAGACAAAAGATGGTAACCATAAGATGGCTTTTCAACACGAATAGATATTGTTCATAATTTGGGCATTAAGAGTCATAATTTCATAAAAGGTAAAGGAACAAATCTATTAACCAACAACACCCTGGGAGATTAGTTATGTTTGTGGTTGTTGAATATCTTACCTTATATGGTTGTTTCACTAAGATATACAACCACCATTTCATGTTGGTTAACCATTTTAGGCATTGGGTTAGGATAAATTTTCCTTTTTACCTTAGACAATCTCTAGGTAATTCTATTCTTTCCTTTCAAAATGATCCTAAGGGAGATCACGCCTACCACGAGGGGTTAATGGTTTTAATAATGAACATTCTGAAGTCAAAAAAGGTGGATAGGCCTACGCAGAGTAAGAAATCACTTGATTATGAGACTGAGGGTAGTGATTCTAAGGAGGATTATGATGAGGAAATAGAGGATGAGGTGGATTTAAAGAAGAGAAAGAAAGGTGATCTTGGAAGCTCTTCTAAGAAGAAAAGGAAGGAAAAGGAGAGTGATTCATAACAAGATAGTGATTATAAGGAGGAGAGAAAGGGTTTAGAGAAGAGAGGAACTTTGGGAAAGGTTTTTGGAAATAGGGGAAAGAATGCTAAAATATATTCTATCTTCTCTAATGATGAAATCTTAATTAATGAGGTAGGGAGGTTGGGAATAACTAAGGCCAAATGACACACGCAACTACCTAAACCACCATGCAAGAGTTAACAGAATGAAAGAAAACACAAAAGAGAACAACACCATAGAGAGATAACAATATTCTTTATTGATTCACAGAAATATCATCATAGATTCCCAACTATAAGGTCTTCTAGGTTACAACCAAATACAAAATACATTCATGATCTAAGATCTAGCATCAAATTTTCAATTTCCAGTTCTACTTTCCAATCAACTCTAAAAATTGGTCTAGCTCTAAGCTTAAACACTCTATTTATACTAGCCAAAATGACTTATAGATTATTCTAGAACATAGAGAATCCACAAGTTGGCTCTCAAAAAATATAAAATATGGATCATGAAAATAAACCTAACATTAAATACTTGACGATTTACAAGTTGGCTTGCATCAACAATTAAATGTCCAAAAATTGATGTCTAAGAAAAATCACAATATCTCCTAGCTTCGATTGATTTAGAAATTAAACTTCAAACTACGAGTATTAATTAAGGTCCTCTACAATCCTTTAAGTGTGAAAAGGCTGATTCATCAAGGATAAGTCTTCATCCATCTCGAAAGTCAAGCATAGAAAACTATCACACAAAATTGTCAAAAATTGATACTATGGGAGAATTTCCATATCTCCCATATTATAAGGAATTATAACTTGAAACTTTGGAAAATGGAAAAAATCTAGGCCCTCTTCAATCTCTAAAAATAAAATTCTCTCATTCATTATAAAATATTAGTTACATAGTCTACAACAAGCACCCAAAAACAAGAAAAAATAGTTACAACAAAACACAGCTTCAGCAGCAAGGTAAAAACTGAAAACATGCACGATAACAGTGCAACCCAAGATGCTCCTACATTAGAAAACTAGGGTTTGAAGAAATTATTCTCCTAAATCATTGAGATGTCACAACTTGAGCTAAATCCAACTCAGATTGAGAAATCCATGAAGCATCTTCCATAGGTTTGTTCTTCCACTTCACCTAATATTCATAATAATATTTGGCCCTTGTGCTCTTACCAACTCTTTGATCCAACATCTGTTAAACTTTTTCAATATACTTCTTAGGATAGTCCTCTAATATAATAACTTCATCATCTAACTCATGATACTTGTATAAATTAGCAACATTGAATATAGGAGATATATCCATGTCATCAGGTAACTCACTTTCATAAACGTTTCCACTTTCAAACTTCTTCAAGATCTTACAAGGTCCAAACTTCTTCATCTTTAGCTTACTGTATGTTCCAATAAATTTTTTTCCTTTCTTTAGATGAACCATCACCTTGTTACCAACTTGAAAATCATGATGTCTCCTAGACTACTTAGCATTCTCCTTATACTTCTGACTAATTTGTTCGATCCTCAACTTCACTACCTTATGTAAAGATTTCATAAAATCAACAAATTATTCTTTTGAAGCACTTCCCTTTTCTTCACTAGCATTATCTATCAAATTTGATACTACTCTAGGCTTCATTTGAGTAAAAATCTCAAAAAGTGTCTTCCCTATACTCCTATTCATAGAATACCATCTCCCAATTACGTGACTTATTTCCAATTAAACATCTTAGAAAATTATCCAAGCTTCTATTCACAACCTTTGACTATCCATCTATCTGCAGATGGAATGTAGAATTAAAATTCAACTCAACACCCATCTTCTTCCACAAAGTCTTTCAAAAATAACCAAAAAACTCATTATCTTTGTCAAAAATAATTCTTCTTGGCAATCCATGCAATCTCACAATCTCTTTAAAGAAAAGTTCAGCAATATGCTCAACATTTGATGTCTTCTTACATGGTATGAAATGAGTCATCTTAGAAAATATGTCCACTACAAAAAATATGGGGTTAGACACCTTCACTATCTTAGGTAATCCAAGAACAAAATCCATACTAATGTCACTCCAAGGTTTTTCAGGAATAGTAATAGGTGTATACAAACCAGTACTTTGACTCACTCCTTTTACAACATGAAAAACTCCATAACTCTTTACAAATTTTTGAATATCCTTATACATTTGTCATCAATAATACTTCTCTTTCACTAGACTCGATGTCTTATCAATTCCAGAATGTCCATTCAATCCACCACTATGCTTTTCCTTAATTAGATTCAACCTCATAGAACTTCTAGGAATACACAACTGAATACCTTTGAACAACATACCTTCTTGAATGAAACACTCAACATACTTACTTATGTGATTTTCTCAGAATTGGTGATTTGTAGTCTCTCCATGCCTTAGAAAAATCAAGATCAGCATCATAAAAATCTTTCATTTCATCAAAATCAAGAACTTCAACCTTTATTTTAGTCAACAAAGAACATCTTCTACTCAATGCATTAGCAACTCTGTTAGTAACTCCACTCTTGTGCTTAATTACAAATGTAAAATTCTACAAATATGTAACTAACTTCATATGTCTTTGATTCAATTTATGTTGACTTCCCAAGTATTTTAAAGCTTTATGGTCAAAATACAACACAAACTCCTTAGGAATCAAATAAAGTCTCCACTTCTTCAAAGCTTGAATAATAGCATAAAATTCTTGGTCATACACATAATACTTCCTTTTAGCATCATTCAACTTCTCAATAAAGAAAGCAATAGGTTTAAATTCTTGACTAATATAACTCCTATTGCATTACCACTTGCATCATTTTCAACTTGAAATGCATTGTTGAAATTAGGTAAAGCCAATACAGGTAACTCAACAACCTTTAGTTTCAAAGTCTCAAAACTCTTATCAGCTTTGTGTGTCCACTTGAATTCCTTTTATCTCCCTTCATTCTCTCAGTCATAGCATTACAAACAAAACTGGAATTCATTATAATTTTTTTGTAATAACTAGCCAAATCATGAAATGATCTTACCTCAACCACATTCTCAAGTGTAGGACACTCTAAAATTTCTTTAACTTTCTTAGGATCCATCTTCAATCCATTAGCTGAAATCACAAATCCCAAATACACAATCTCCTCTTACATAAAACAACACTTTTTTAGATTAATTAGCAACTTTTCCTCTTTCAACCTCTACAATACTTGTCTAATATGCTCAAGATGTTATTCCTTAATCTTACTAAATATCAAAATATCATTCAAATAAATAATCACAAACTTACCCAAGAATATTTTTAGAACTTCATTCATCAACCTCATGAAAGTACTAGGTGCATTAGTCAAACCAAAGGCATAACAAACCATTCATACAAACCATCTTTTGTCTTCAAAGTAGTCTTCCATTCATCACCTTCTTTGATTCTAATATGATTATAGCAACTCTTCAAATCAATCTTGGTAAAATACTTTGTTCCACTCAAAAAATCCATTATGTCATCCATCCTTAGCATAAGAAACCTATATTTCACTATGATTTTGTTAATAGCTCTGGAATTAGTACACATTCTCCATTCTCTATTCTTTTTAGGTGCTAATATAGTAGGTACAACACATGGACTCAAAATTTCTCTTATCAAACCTTTTTGTAACAACTCATCCACTTATTTGTTAAGTTTTTCATTCTCTATAGGTGTCAATCTATATTGTGCTCTGTTTGGTAGACTACCTCCTAGAATCAGATCCATACAATGAATTCTACTTCTAACTAGAGGTAAACCAACAAAAATATCATCAACAAGAATGTCCTTATACTCATTCAACAATTCTAAAATTTCTTCTTGTACTCAACTACCACTATCTATTGTCACTCTATCATTACCAACTTTTGTTGCTCGGTCATTACCACCAATACTTGGTCCTCTAGGAAATATAGAAAAACTAACTTGATTCTTCTTTACTTCCTTTTGAAATTGCTTTCCATTAACCATGCAAACTTTTATTGCAATACAACTTACCTCATCTAGAGTTTCAATCAAAGACAACAATATTTTTTACTTCCCATTTATCCAAATAGTATATTGATTCAATCTTCCATCATGCACAACATATGTACCATATTGCCAAGCTTTACCCAACAAAATATGACAACAATCCATGGGCATAATATCACACAAAACTTCATCAAAGTAATATCCAATTTTGAACTTCATAATACATTGCTCACTTACCAATATCTTATGCTCATCTTTGATCCATGACACCTGATAGTGTTCAGGATGTTTAAGCCTCTGTGTAGTGCCTCTCATTTTTGCAATTTGTACCTTGTTTATTTTGATCTGAGAGATACTTGATACTCTTATTGTTATTTGTATTTTGAGATGACTTGAGGGTCAAATGTATTCTTTGATTTAGTACCATAGATGCGTTACTACTATATTGTTTAGTTTATCATATTTGCATGTTGATGCTCTTTTGAGATGACAATGGATGTATAAGGATATCTAGTTATATGGTTTATTGCACATATTGTTGATTATATTATGAGATAGAATGTTATATTATGGTTATTTACTTTAGTCTTGTATTTTTATGCTTTCTACAAATGTGAGTGATGTAAATGGATTAATTAGGTATTTAATACATCTTTCTTTGGCTATGATATTATATGCAATTGTACTTGATTATGCATTTTAGTGTGCAGGATTTATATCCTTAGCAGTGGCACATGGAGATAGTGATTTAGCTATTCATATTTTACCAATGTCATCCCTATATGGTTGACGTATCCTTATTTAATAATTTTAAATTAAAACCTTTCAGTAATTAGTAAATCTAAACTCATATGCATTATGTGATTAGACCAATGAGTGTGTCTATGCATTTAGAGGTTCACTCTGTCATGAAAGTGTTAAGTGATTTTCTGTGATTTTGGGTTTTCGAGTTTTAAATATTTTTAGATTTGAATTTTGGCAACTTTTCCTTATGTGAATTTCCATTATGGAGAATCACCTATTTTCATTTGGGTCAATTCAAAGTCTAGCTGCTATAGTTGGCTATTTACCCTAATCAACTATTCACTCAAAAAGTGAATAAGTATTGAAAAAGTGATTTTTATTAGGGTAAGTGCACCAAATTGTGGTGCCAAAAGGGGTGTATACGTGGACACCTTTTTCTTGAAATCAACAATTTCTAAACTTGAACAAGAATTTGAAGATAGTTACGCTCAAAATTTTAAGATATGACAAAAACAAAAATCATAGTCCTTTGAATCTAGTTTCTAAACTACTAATTTTTTTCCAAAATGGTTTAGTTTTAGGTCCTCAAAAAAGGGGGCCATAGAAAGTGGTACTATTTATTCCAAAAAAAATAACACAATACAAAGTGTGGCCCTCCTAAAATGTTAACTTTTTTTTTGAAATTCTTTAGTTGCTCTAGTCAAAAGTTACTTAACACTGTGTAGTTTATCCTAGATTTTTTGGGTAATTTTATTTATGTATTTTTTAATGAATTTTTTAACTATAAACATCCCAAAAACATGAAATATATGTGTGTTCCCCCTAGAAATAATTAAAAACTAATATAAAATTGAAACATTTTTGTTTTCAAAGTGTGTAGAATGGAGTCTAGTTTCTAAAAAACTAAGTTGTTGCAAAATTCGATGAATGAGCTAAAATCTATAGCCCAATTAGTACATGGTGGATTTTTGACAAAAGATGGACATACATTCAAAAGAAATTATAGATGAAAGACTTGAAATAGTTCAAATTAAAAATAAATTATATGGTTATATAGCTAACACAGAGACCTACAATGTCATGTAACCTGATCTTATCGATGCCCAACCACGAGGAATCCTGAAGGAGAGAACACAAGAAAAATTAATCATTTTTTGTATGTTTGTAGAAAAACACGTCTCAGGCCTATTTATAAACTCCAAACCTCTAGGTTGGATCTCCAAGGAAAAACCAAGCCTTAGGCTTGGTTTTAATGCAAAGCATTAAATAGCGTGTATGCGTTATAGCGTGCACACACTATTTAAAGCTTTTGAATTTGGGTCTCAATAGCATGTGCACACTGTAGTGCACACACACTATTGAGACCTAATTAGTGCATAGAGAAGGAAGAAGAGATGCAAAGAAAGAGAAAGAGAAAGGGGAGATGGCTATGTGTGTGTGTGCATGAGAGAGAGATAGAGAGAAAATAGGGGATGGGAGAGGGGAGAGAGGGAGTAGGGGATGGGAGAGAGAGGAAGTGAGAGAGAGTAGGGGTGGTAGAGAGAGTACAGGATGGGAGAGAGAGGAATTGTGAAAGAGAGTAGGAGTGGCAAAGAGAGAGTATTGGATGGGGGAGAGATATTAAGAGTAGGGGATGGGAGATAGAGGAACTATGAGAGAGTGAGTAAGGGTGACAGAGAGAGTACAGGATGGCAGAGACATATTAGGTAGTGGAAGAGGGAGTGAGAGAGAGAAGAGGATGGGAGTGTGTGAGAGAGAGAGAGAGTAGGGCATGGTAGAGAGTTTAAGAGTGTGAGAGAGAGTAGGGGTGGCAAAGAGAGAAAGTAGGGGATGGGAGAGGAAAGAGAGAGAGAGAGTAGAGGTTAAGGGAGAGAATGTAGAGAGGGAGAGAATGAGAGAGATATAGTAGGTGGTGGAAGAGAGAGTGGGAGAAGAAGAGAGGGGGGATGGGAGTGTGTGTGAGAGATCTAGAGAGTAGGGGATGAGAGAGGAGAGAGAAGGGGGGATGGGAGTTTGTGGTGTGTGTGTGAGAGAGAGAGAGTAGGATATGGGAGAGGGGAGAGAGAGTAGGGGATGGGAGAGAGAGAGTAGGTAGTGGGAGAGGGAGAGAGAGGGTGGGAATGGGAATGTGTGTAAGTGAGAGAGAGAGTATGAGATGGGAGAGAGAGGAAGTGTAAGAGAGAGTAGGGGTGGTAGAGAGAGTATAGGATGGGAGAGAGAGATTGAGATTAGGAGATGGGGAGAGAGAGAGTATAGGATGGGAGAGAGAGATTGAGAGTAGGGGATGGGGGAGAGAGGGAGTAAGTAGTGGGAGACAGAGTGGGATAGAGAGAGCAAGAGAGAGGAGGATGGGAGTGCATGTGTTTGAAAGAGAGAGTAGGAAATGTGAGAGGGGGAGGGAGAGAGAGAGAGAGTAGGCAGTGGGAGAAGGAGAGAGGGGAGATGGAAATTTGTGTGTGTGTGTGTGAGAGAGAGAGAGAGAGAGAGAGAGCGAGAGAGAGAGTAGGGGATGGGAGAGTGTGAAAATGTGAGAGAATAGGGGGTGGTAGAGAGAGAGTAGAGAGGGAGAGAGTGAGAATGAGAGTGAGAGAGAGAGAGAGAGACAAAGAGAGAGAGAGTAGTAGGGAGTGAGAGAGGGAGAGTGAGTGAGAGATAGAATAGAGGGATGGGTGTGTGTGTGTGAAAGAAAGAGAGTAGGGAATGGGATAGGGGAGAGAGAGAGAGAGAGAGAGAGAGAGAGAGAGAGAGAGAGAGAGAGAGAGAGAGAGAGAGAGAGAGAGAGTAGGGAATGGGAGAGAATGATAGTAGATAGTGGGAGAGGGAGAGAGAGGGGGGATGGGAGTGTAAGAGAGAGATTAGGGGATGGGATAGAGAGAGTAGAGAGGGAGAGAGTGAGAGAGATAGTAGGTAGTGGGAGAGAGAGGGGGAATGGGAGTGTGTGTAAGAGAGATAAAGTAGCGGATGGGAGAGAGAGAGAGAGTAGGTAGTGGGAGAGGGAGTGGGAGAGGGAGAGAGAGGGGGAATGGGAATGTGTGTAAGAGAGAGAGAGAGTAGGGGATGGGAGAGAGAGGAAGTGTGAGAGAGAATAGGGGTGGCACAGAAAGTACAAGGTGGGATAGAGAGAGTATAGGATGGGAGAGAGAGAGATTGAGAGTAGGGGATGGGAGAGAGAGAGAGTAGGTAGTGGGAGATGAAGTGGGAGAGGGAGAGAGAGAGGGAGGAGGATGGGAGTGCATGTGTGTGTGAAAGAGAGAGAGAGTAGGGAATGGGAGAGAGAGGAGAGAGAGAGTAGGGGATGAGAGAGAGTGTGAAAATGTGAGAGAGAATAGGGGGTGGCAAAGAGAGAGTAGAGAGGGAGAGAGAGAGAGAGAGTGAGAGAGAGAGAGAGAGAGAGTAGGCAGTGGGAGAGGGGAGAGATAGTAGTGGATGGGAGAGAGAGACTAGGTAGTGGGAGAGGGAGTAGGAGAGGGAGAGAGGGGAGGATGGGAGTGTGTGTAAGAGAGAGAGTAGGGGGTGGGAGAGTGTGAGAGAAAGTAGGAGGTGGTAGAGAGAGAATGGGATGGGAGAGGGAGTGAGAGTAGGGTATGGGAGAGAGTGTTAGAGAGAGTAGGGGGATAATAGAGAGAGTGAGAGTAGGGGATGGGAGAGGAGAGAGGGTGAGAGAGAGTAGGTGGTGGGAGAGGGAGAGAGAGAGAGAGAGTAGGAGATGGGAGGGGGGAGAGAGAGAGAGAGAGAGAGTGGGGGATGGGAGAGGGGAGAGAGAGTAGGGAGGGAGAGGGAGAGAGAGAGAGAGAGAGAGAGAGAGAGAGAAGGGGTAGAAAAGAGAGTACATGGTGGGAGAGAGAGATTGAGAGTAGGGGATGGGGAGAGAGAGTACAATATGGAAGAGAGAGATTGAGAGTAGGGGATGGGGGAGAGAGAGAGAGTAGGTGGTGGGAGATAGAGTGGGAGAGGGAGAGTGAGAGAGAGGAGGATGGGAGTGCATGTGTGTGAAAGAGAGAGTAGGGAATGGGAGAGTGGGGAGAGAGAGAGTAGCTCAAGAGAGTGTACGGGATGGGAGAGAGAGAGTAGGTGAAGGGAGAGGGAGTTGGAGAGGGAGAGAGAGGGGGGACAAAAATGCGCGCGCGTGCATGTGTGTGTGTGTGAGAGAGAGAGAGTAGGGGATGGGAGAGAGTGTGAAAATGTGAGAGAGTAGGGGGTGGCAGAGAGAGTAGAGAGGGAGAGAATGAGAGGGAAAGGGAGCGAGTGAGAGCGAGAGAGAGTAGGTGGTGGGAGAGGGGAGAGATAGTAGAGAGAGAGAGAGTAGCGGATGGGAGAGAGAGACTAGGTGGTGGGAGAGGGAGTGGGAGAGGGAGAGAGAGGTGGGATGGGATTGTGTGTAAGAGAGAGAGTAGGGGATAGGAGAGAGTGTGAGAGAGAGTAGGAGGTGGAAGAGAGAATGAGATGGGAGAGAGAGAGAGAGAGAGAGAGAGAGAGAGAGAGAGAGAGAGAGTAGGGGATGGGAGAGAGTGTGAGAGAGAGTAGAGAGGGAGAGAGAGAGAGAGAGATAGATAGTAGGTAGTGGGAGAGGGAGTAGTAGAGGGAGAGAGAGAGAGAGAGAGAGAGTGAGGGATGGGAGTGTCTATGAGAGATCTAGAGAGTAGGGAATGGGAGAGGAGAGAGGGTGAGAGAGAGTAGGTGATGGGAGAGGGAGAGAGAGTAAGCAGTGGAAAAGGGAGAGCAAGAGAGAATAGGGGATGGGAAACGGGAGAGAGAGAGAGTAGCCCAAGAGAGAGGGGGTGATGGGAGTGTGTGAGATAGAGAGAGTAGGGGATGGGAGGGGAGAGAGAGTAGGGGATGGGAGAGAGAGAGTAGGCAATGGGAGAGGGAGCAGGAGAGGGAGAGTGAGAGAGATTAGGTGATGGGAGAGGGAGTGAGAGAGGGAGAGTGAGAGAGAGAGTTGGGGATGGGAAAGGAGAGAGAGGCTGAGAGAGAGTATGGGATGGGAGAGGAGAGAGAGAGTATACAAGATGGGGGATGGTAGGATAGGGAGAGATGTGTTTTGACATAGTGTGTACACACTTTATAGGTTGTACACGCTTGCTTATGCACTATGTCAAATCACCCAAAAATAGTAAAAAAATAAGTTTGGGTCCCATTTCATCCATTCTCTGCTTTTGGTCTATTGTGCATTCTGTTGTTCAAACAAAAAACAAGGGTTTCAACATAGCAAACACTACTTGAAGACTTTTTGAAGCTAGCAAACACTAAATTCAATCATTGGATACATGATTTGAAGACTTTTTGAATACTCTTTGTATAAAAGAGGTTAGTACAATCCTTTTTAAATATTTTTTGTTGATATATAGATACATATTTGATTATAATTTAACATGTTGTTCAATATATAGTGAATTCTTTGAAATTTATATGTTTGAATGAAATGTTATTTCTAAATGGTTAGAAATTTGACAAGTTGTTTGATATATATTGTGTATTCATTCAAATAATTGTAAATTTTTATATGTATTTGAATGATTTGTAATTTACACATTGTAAGTAATTCAAATGTTTGAATAATTTGACATGTAGAAATCATCATCATGCTAAGAAAGAAAACAAAAACTCAAACAAATGAAGATAGGGAGAGAGATTTGGCAATTAAAAGAGATAAAATGAAACTACTATGTGAACAAAGGAAATTGCAAAGCAATAATGAAGAATTGACTTTCAAAGAGGATCAAGTACCACTGATACAAAGAAACAAAGAAGAAGAATTGGAAAGACAAAGAGAAATAATGAGACTATTATGCTCAAGAAGATAATTGAATTGTGAAGCTACACCATTTTCCAATGTTGAAGTCATATCATCCTCTCATGTTGAAGAGACACTAATTTGTAGATCCGACGATGTACACACTCCATCATGTCATGTTGAAGACAAAACATCAACACATCATGTAGGTGATATGCCATCTTTTGCATCTTATTGCCAAGGCACATCATCTTCGGTTCAAGGTATGCAATACACTCAACCTTATGTTGATGTTCAAAATGTTGAGGGAATGGAAGAGATACTAACACCTTCTAGAATTCATTTTAGAAGACCAAAATATTTGATTGATATTGATACTAATATTTTGAAATCAATGCCTAACAAGATTAACAAGCACACTTGTCAAAGAAAAGTTAATTGTATGTGGAGATTATTTTTTGAAGAATTATACGTCAATGCAAGTTATTTGTTGAAATGATGAGAAATTTGAAATTTAGGCCTATCATGAAGATTCTTGGGCTAAGAATGATGGATGATTCAAATGAAAAAAGAATTGTAAAAAATCTAATGAGTGCTTATGACAAAGTGGGTTGTAAATCACACACAAAGATAGTAATATCACAAAACAAGTACTTATATTGACAATAGTAAGTAACCAAATAAAGAAAGCTCGACTCATGAGAAAGACAAGAAAAACATTAAAAATTGGCAGAGGTATTAAGGAGAGCCATGCTAAGGCATGAGAGATTGGAAGATCCAACAAAAAATGAGTTATGGACATTTAGCAATAGACTACCGCGAAAGGATAAAGAAAGTAGTGAAGCTTTGAAGCCATTGATCAAAGATTTTTGGAAAAATAACACACATGTTTCCCCTAATCAAAGAGATTTTGTAAAAGGAGAATTGGTAGCCAAAATCATGACCCACATGCAAAACATTTTTTGGACTCAGCTTTGACACAATTTTTTACAAAATTTATTGGTATGTATCCTCAAATTTGAATAAGTCAAGATTTTTTGAGATGGGTAAACCTTTTTATGTCAAGATAAATCACACACACACAACTTGATGTTGTAGGATACATATTGAATTTTCTAACCATTTTAATTTTTTTAAGCATATATGTGTGTTTTTGCATTCTAAATTTGTTTTACAGGATTGTGACATGAATGAGCCACCTAGATCTTCAAGGAAATTCATATCAAACATTTTATGTGAAATAGGGGATGGCCAACAATTTTACAAGACATCATGCTTGGATGTTACATGCTTATTTTGTGGTTCTTTGCAACTTTTATCAACTTTTCAACATATGGATAATACACATGCAATTAGAAATGAAATAGTAGATTATAGAAAATTTAAGATAGTGACATATGCTCGAAAATATGGGAAACAGAGAAAAAGATGTGATTTAGTCATTGAAAAGATTCTAGCATATGAGTTCATGAAGATTTTTTGTGAAAAGATTATTTACGAGTATGCAAGGTATACACATAGAGCTTGATGGCTAGATTTGTAATTCAAGTTGTGCAAGGATACATTTCCACTGCATACCATTGTTTGGGTTGTAGACTTCGTAGAGAACTACACACTACAACCACAAAATGAGGTTTAAGCAAAGTATCATACTTCTTGACAGGTTTCCATATTTGTTTACATAACATTCATGCATTCACCTAAAAGTACAGAGGATGACAAGAAGATTTTGAGGGAGTATGATTTTTACATCAGCGATGATCGATCACATTCTACAGAGTTTGTGCAGGCTTGTTTTCAACTATTTGATGGAGATTTGGCTAACAAGGGCATCACATATCATCAACACATTATTTGGTTAGACAATTGTGCATCTCAATTCAAGAATGCACAGATGTTATATTGGTTGAGCAAGATGCATAGGTTGTGTATAATTTAATATATGTAGAATTTCACAGAGGCTGGTCATGGAAAGGGAGAGCATGATGGTGCAAGCACATGCATCAAAAGAGCCTTAGCTCATGAAGAACTAAAGTAGAAAGATGGAGCAATATTGATAGATGCAAAATCCATTGTCTAGTGGTGTAATGCTACAATGGGTCTAGGTAAGGAAGGTGAGGCTATGGTTCATAAATTTTTTTGGTTGATAGATAATACTAACATTGCACCATATCAAGATTGTTGCACACTAATAGGATCCACTGACTTGCACTCTTTTAGAAGCTTTGATGCTAGTTCATGGAGTATCCACATACAAAAAATGGCATGCTATTGTCCATCATGTGTAGAGAAAAATTGGAATGATTGTGAGTCAACTAAATGGGTGGACAAATGGGATATATGGGTTTTGGACCCAATTGTCACCTATCATCCCCCACAAGCATTGGAAATGGTATAGAGGGATTCATCTATTGACTTTGACTACTTGTCTGATCTAGTGCAACATGGTAATATATATATTTATATGTCTTTTAAATTTCAATATGTAACTTTATAACTTTTACCTAAGTATTTTCTGAATTAATGATTGCATTTTGTACATGTGTCATTGTAGGCCATGCTTTTGTTGTTATTGAACCTGAAGACAATAAAGAAGGGATATATTATTATTTGTGTCATTGTGTCCAAGGCAAACAAAAATTGGATCACTCGGTTATAGATGGTGAAGGTTTAGAGTACCATGTCAGTGCAGTGGTTGTAACTAGCATGGCTTAGACGATATTCTATGAAGAACCCTAACTTGTGTTTATTCAAGGATTGGCAAATAAAGAGGAAGATTCTTCATTATTAAAACCTTATTGTCGCATTAAATGTCCACTTGATAAAATATGGTGAAAAACTACATAATAAGATTCTTTGGAAAGTTTGCAAGTCAAACCATGAGGCAATACTTAAGACATTAAAATTTAGAGCAAATCCAGTTGACTCATTAGATTGAATAGGGAGAGAGAGAGAGAGAGAGAGAGAGAGAGAGAGAGAGAGAGAGAGAGAGCGAGAGAGAGAGAGAGAGAGAGAGACAGAGAGAGAGAATGATCGATTGGATCCAAATACAATGTTGCAACCTCTTCCCCAAGATTGTCCACATGACAAGGTGGACCATATTGTTATGATGTGTAAGTGATGAGATAAGTTTAAATCATAGATTTTATGTTTTGATTTGTTTAGAATCTAGATACATTATTTGAATTTATATTAGATTCTTTAATAGGACCCATTTTTAGATTAGTCATTTGATTAAGTGAACACTTAGAATTTTTTGTTTAGATAAAAATGTAATGAAAGAACATGAAAATTGTTAGAATGTGAATGCTTTGTGATGTAAAGTCATAATTGTGTGCATGTAACTAGAAACTTCAAACTAGTGAAAGCAAGGATACAATGGGAGAAGTTTCCAAGACTCATCAAGCCATGTTCAATAAGATGCTTGATCATTGCTAGAAGCTCAAACAAATAATTCTTTGCATTTGGAACATTGTTACCAATAATGATATTAGGACTAACATGCTTTTATCTTTTAATAAAAATCAAGAGGAATTTAGTGGTTTAAATGTTGAAAGTGAGTTTGCTAATAGAGGGACATTTAGGGGCAGAAGATCCAATGGTAGAGGAAGGTCTAGTGGAAGAGGGCCTAGTGTGTTCACTGGTAAGTGCTTTACTTGTAACCAAGTACGACATCAGTCCTTTAGATTCCCTGAAAAGAAAAAATAAGGATATTACATTTATTTGGTTCCATTCCTTCTTACAATTTTTATTGCCTTATGTGTTTTGGGTTCAAATTTGAAAATAAGACACTCTCATTTGTCCTTTCTAAAATTATTGATGCAGTGTCACAGAAAATAATTATTTTCAAATAAGTTTCCTTCTAGAGTTGATCAATATGAAATATAGTTAGTATATTCTAAAACAAGTAAGAGAACCTAGAAATGGTTTATCCATGATAATCATGAGATGACCATATAAAAAGTGTGTATTGAGCTCATTTTCTTGGCTATAAGACTAATACTTCCTTATCCTTATAAATATTTGATTTGAGTGTAGTTTCAATATTTGGTAGCTCATTAACAAGATATTAGAATAAAGGTTGAATATAAAATTAAAGCCATTTTGTTATTTATAAAATTCAAATAGTAAAAAAAAATGGCTATGATTGCTTTTTTGATTAAAATTCAAATATTTAAATGCAATTTTTCATCATTTTGATTACTTCTTTGGGGGTCTTTTTGAATCTTCTAAGTTGAGAAGCATTTCAAATGGATTGAGTAAGACCTAGCAGCAATTTCCAATTCCTTTTGAATGTTTTAAGACTTAATCAAAGTCACTATTTTGCACATCCACATAACAATCATAGTTTTCAATACTTTTACCTAACAGTTATACTAATCTCTTTAATGTAGAGGATCCATTTCATGGGATCAAGGGCCTTGAGACCATGAAATGCCAATGATTAACCTTGTATTATATAAATCTAACATTTTATATGCTAACCATTGAAGAAAAACATGTACTTACTAAACCTATACTACATAAAATGAAAAATCAAACCTATTGCACACTATTTCTAGCAACACCAGCACATCAGATGGATACTCTACCTACACTGCCATCCCTAAAACTCAAATCCTCCCAAAAAAAAAACTTCAACCTAAAAATTCTGCGTGAAAATTTTTCCTTTTTTTTCCCCAAAAAATCCTTTCCTCTTCTTGTTTAACAAGATCTTTCCCAGACTTTGATCTGCCACCACCTCTTTCTCTTTTAAGTTGTAACTGAAGCCTAATTAAATCACTCAAAAATCACAAAATCCAAAATGAATCTATATATTACTGAAATAATCACACATCTTTTTCTTTCAGTTATCTTCATTCCTCTAACAATGATCTTAATCTCAGCACTAAAGATAATGCATTGGACAAATCTACTCATGCCAACTATTATTATTATTTCTAAGAAAGAGATTGAAAAATAAAAGTAATCCAATAGGAAGTAAAATAAAAATAGTTGAAACAATTGAGGGAAGTTAGCCACATGGGACCTTTATATACTTCACCACAACCTTATAAATATATATATTTCCACCTCGTGAGTACCCTCTTTTAAGCACCTCTTCACCTTCCATGTGGTTGCAGTCTATTCCTTAACTTCTGTCACACTCCAAACATGTGCTCTTTTAACACCCTTGCATTAATTAAATAATTCCTTATTATTATTTTTATGTACTTAATGTTTCTTTTGATTGCCCATGATCGCTTGTTATTTTAACTAGAGCATTTGTTAACTTTTAACCTAGCAGCAATTTCTAATTCATTTTGAATGTTTTAAAACTTAATTAAAGTCACTATTTTGCACATCCACATAATAGTCATAGTTTTCAATACTTTTACCTAATAGTTATACTGATCTCTTTAATGTAGAGGATCCATTTCATGGGATCAAGGGCCCTGAGATCATTAAATGGAAATGATTAACCTTGTATTATATAAATCTAACATTTTATACGTAGAGAAATGGATGGGAATGTGATCATAGTCAGAAATAGTGAAGAAATCAGCATGGAAATGGTGGTTAGGTACAACAATAGGAGTTCTAGCCATGTGAAAGAAGTATTTTGTGATTTGGATTGAATCTGACATGACAAATGTAAAGGTATACGATCAACTAATTTGATCTAGAAGTTTGGGGAAGGGTGATATTGGTAATACCCTAGATTTGAGGGTTTGAAAGAAAGTAATTTGGGATTTTGGGGTTCTAGTAGGTCTAGGATAGATTGCTTATGGAATTGGGGGTTTTATGCCATGAATGATGATTTTTAAAAGTTACAAGGTCTGGGAGTCTATTATACTATCAGTTGCTTTGTTAAATTAGCCATTTTCATGCTCAAAAATAGGGCATCAATCAGAAATAGGGGTGTTGGTCCAAAATTGATGCAGAGTGCAATAGTAAGGCTTAGTCTAAGGACAATGATCTCAAATCACCAAGTATGCAAATATGACTCCAAAGTGTTTCAAACACCCTTTACTAATTGCAACACACCTATATCAACCTCAAGAACAACAATCCAATCCCTAAACACACTTTTCCAACATTCATGCAAGTTCCACCAACCTATTCAAAAATAGGGCTACAAGGGCTACAGGTGAGAAATTGTTGCATTTGACATAACGACACATCCAATAACTATTCTAAGGGTGGAAATAAGAAGTGTTTGACAACCCCACCAATATCCCCAAAGATCAAATTCCAATCTATTCTAGCACTCCACTAATCTGCCTAAGTACACAGACCTAAATGGGCCCCTTTAGGTTTGGTTTTCAAAGGAAGACTAATGAAATGGGTGCATAGACAAGAGATATGTCTTTATAATTCCAAGGGGTAATAAAGACACTACCAATCCACCTTTTATTTGGTTACTTTCCTTCACATACAACTCCAACAATCAAATTCCTTCAATTTTAGACCAAATACATACAAATATTTGGCCTAGGACTTGCAAGAAAAATTAACTCCCTTTGGTTTTTCAACTCCTAACTTTTTTATATGAAATTACACTCTCAAGGCTTCCATTTTTATTAGGTTTTGTTCCATTTGAACTGTACTGTCATGATCCACATGTCCATTTTCACAAAACCCTGTTGAACCTAGGGTTTTTGGTTAGTTTTGAAAGAAAATGTTGTAACTTTTCATAGACATCACCATTAAAATTCAAACCAAGTGCATTAGATAGGTAACTCAACCAAGTTACTCCTCAAACCATTCAACCACCCTTCCTAATCCATACAACATGTGGGAAAATGAAAATGCAACAGTTTTGAGCCAAAAAACCAACACATTTTTATTAAAATCAGCAAAAATCCATACATCAACCAACTTATTATGCTAGGAAGGTTAGATGATAAATTTATAAGAATTTTTGACTGATAAACTACCTAGGGAATAGTTATAATCAGTTCAAACTCCTTCATTAGAAATATGCAACTGTTAAGCAAAAATTGCTTAGCAACTTTTGAAAGTTGAATAGCAACATTTTATTGCATTTGCAATTTTTATTGAAATTGACTACCTAGGACCTCTAAACTATTCTAGTACCCTTATTAACCTCATCTAAGAAGTTTCCACCTATTACCTAATTACTTAATTCCCTATAGGCCTTGGGGACTCATGGTTTATAGAATTACCGAATGAGCCTCAAGCCTTTACAAATGGGCTTATAACATCATGAAATTATTCTTAACATCCTAAAACTTTATTGTCTTTCTCATGAATCCTTTAGGAAGGTGGTTTAGTGCAAGATCCTTGTGGAATGCCCCATGATGTCCCATGATGACTTTTGTGATGCTGGAGGGCTACTAATTTGTCAATTATGTCTCTTAAGACACCTTGGAAGAATTAGGCATTGGGAATTGGTTCTAGCCAAGTGGATGGTTAAATCCAATGGGATACACATTATATAACTCATAAAAGTCTTATTTAACCCTTGGTTAAAGCCTTTTCATATTTGGAGTTATTTTGAGTCATATGGAGTTTGTAGGTGTTTTTGGCAACTTAGATAACTTGATTGCTTGAAGAAGTTTGGAAGTGGAGTTAGTCTTGTGGATCCAAAGGTGTGGAGTTCAATTGGTTAAGCCTTTTGAATGATTATCCTCCAATAAAATATTGAGTGGGTTGGGTTATTGTTTTAGTTACACTTGAGGAAGATATAAGGGCATTGTTTCAAAGCAAAGGGATAGTTAGTTGTTTCTACATCAAATCATTGGTTGATCACTGACCTCTGCATCACTTAAGGTGCCATATCTACTTATATTTGAACAAACTATATCATTCACTCTCTACATAAACTGTGCTATTTCTTCATTTGCAAGTCACCAAAGAAGAGGGCTAATAAAGTCAAAGCACCAATGATAAAGGGTGAGATGCCAAAATCATTTGTGAAATGGTATTACCAATTCAGATCCTCAATGTTTATTAGTTCTTTTTGTTCAATTACCATTATGTGTTAATCATATATAATATACAAACAATTAATTTACTCTTCCACAAAATGGTTCCTATGTTAACAACTTTTACTATATTTCTTGATTTTATTCCACCATTTAATCTGATTGTAATATTGGTTGTAACTGAAGGAGGACAAAGAAAAAAGAGTAAACAAGTTGAATTTGCCAAAAAACCTAAAAATGGAAGTAAAAACTATAAAATATCAGGACCTGGGTCAAATCAATTAGTTTGGAAGCCTGAACCTTCTTTCTTCTTCAAATCTAGACTAGACATATAGTAATGTTCAATCTAGGGATTGGTGGTAACAATAGGTAACCTAGACCTATAGTTCTAAATCTCTTCCATCTTGAAGTAACCTCTCCTAACTTTCTTTCCCCAAAGTGGCATTGAAATCTCATAGTGGAATTGCAAGTTAGGAGGCCATCTTGAAGAAACCCTCAGATTTAGGGTAAATCTAACCAACCTCTACAAAAACTAATGTAAATTTTGTAGTCGATAAGATAAAGACTTAAAACCAAATGAAATGGAACAATAAATAAATCCTCTATCCAATGATACCAAACTCCTACCAATTCGTACAGGCTGTATAGAATTGAAACAATAGAGAAAAAGGCAAAAATTTTGAGTTTTATTCAATGTTTACTGTTCACCTATCTATACAATTGGTTTCTCCTCTTGTGGAAACCTTAAATATATGTCCTCCAATGGTCACAACCACTTATGAACACTAACACTAATCATTTTCAACATTAATCAACAAGAACACTAAAATATTGAACTCAATCATAACAAAAGATAGATTATTATACTCGAACTCATGAAAAACACCACCTCATTTGTCAAGTTGATCATGTATAAGTATAGATATCTAGTATGGTTGGATAGATTTGTGAATTTTCTTTTTTTTGCACTTGGAATGAGGTTCTAATTCTCTCTACAACTCAAGATATTCCCATTTTATCAACTGTTGTCCCCATTTTGTGCCATTACCTAGGGTTTCGTCTCTTTTCCCTCATATCTTGAGATTCCACCATGGGGAATTGATGACCCTTGGTGGAATCCAAATTAGGAAAATTTTTTTTATGTTCTTTTTTTTTTAGGTCAAAAGAATGAGGCTAGAGGAAAAAACTTGATGCCCTAGGCATGTAAGATCCATGTGCATGCTAGAAATTTGTAGCAACATGTTCCATAACTCACTACACAGAAGATTTCAAGGCTTGAAAATTGGTATGTGATCATCTTACATGATCCCACTCATGTTCCAATTTCTAGATTAAATTTTTACTCAAGGGGTAGGGTACTTCCTTTGTTAATGGATGCTTAATTGCTTACATTCCTAAGTGAGCTTTAAAAAACTCAATTGCTACATACTTCTCTTAAAGATCCCAAGGCTTTAGTATGTTGTATAAAACTAGAAAAGGTATCCAAATCATTGATTCTTTTCTTTGGGTTGTGAGGAGATGCTTTTGATTTTCCATGTTCAAGGCTACAAGCCTAGTCTTGAGTTTGTGAAGCAACTAGCCAATGAAAGTTGCATAGTTTGAATCTAATGTTGTATTCATGTTAGTTTGGACCTAAATAGACACTTTCCTTGCTTGGAAGTCACCTTAGGTTGTTATTTTTATTTGTGGGGTTTTGTGTCAAATAAGCCTTATGATGCCCTTAAGAGAAACTAGTGATTAGTTGTCTTTGTGATAGGGTTTCCTTGTGATTGTGGATTCTTAGGAGTGGTTTTGTTTCTTAGAAGGTTATAAAGGTCCTTGGGTTCATTAGGTTAATTTTTAAGCATCTAGGAGTTAAGATGTCAAAAATTGTCAAAGTAAAATTGTAAAAATACTGACAAATTTGCACAAGTTTGGGAATTGGTGAAGGGCTGAGCATTTGGAAATAAGTTATTTTACTATTTCTAAACCTTTTCCAAGTCATAGAATTGGAATCAAGTGAAAAATATAAAAATTTCACTTTTTGTGCAAAGTTGTAAAAGTTGCTCAAATTTGCAACTTAGTGGAAAAAGGGTCATGGGATTGAACTATTTGTTCTATTAGCTCTAAGTGGCCAGGTAAACCCTATCCCCAACCTACTCTAATCTTTTTGAGTGCTCAAACATTCTTGGGCATGCTGAACCAGAATGTCCCTAAGGGTCACTAAATATCATAGGGCTACGATCTTTGATGGGGCATATCTCAGATCTTGTGTGAGGTATTAATACAATTCTAGTTCTTATAGGACCATGTTGTAGAGAACTACAATAACCTCTCTCACTTTTTGGCAATCATTCTCAGTTTTGATTTTGCGATGCCATCTTGAGTGATGTTGAAACTTGTAGCATTGGCTAGTACAAAGTTTCCAACTACCAAATCTCTCTCACCTTTCATCATGGGATCGAACTGTCTACTCTATTAGCTCTAGGTGGCTAGGTAAAACCTATCCCCAACCTTGTCCTATCCTGTTCAAAGCTTGAAAATTCTTGGGAACATCAAACCAAAATGTCCCTAAGGGTCACTAAATGTCATAGGGCTGTGATCTTTGACGGGGCATATCTCGGAGCTTGTGCAAGGTATGGATGTAATTCTAGTTCCTATAGGACTGTGTTGTAGAGACCTACAATAACCTCTCTCTCTTTTTAGAGATCATACTTCATTTTGATTTTGCAATGCCATCTTAGGTGATGTTGAAACTTGTAGTGTTGGCTAGTACAAAGTTGCCAACTGCCAAATCTCTCTTACCTTTCATCATGGGATTGAATTGTCTCCTCCATTAGCTAAGGGTGGCCAGCTAAACACTATCCCCAACCTTGTCCCATCTTGTTCAGTGCTCAAACATTCTCAAGAATGCCAAACTAGAATGCCCCTAAGGGTCACTAAATGCCATCAAGCTGCAATCTTTGACAGGGCGTATCTTAGAGCTCATGCAAAGTATGGATGTGATTCTAGTTCCTATAGGACCATGTTGCAGAGACCTAAAATAACCTCTCTCTCTTTTTAGAGATCACACTATTTTTTGATTTTGCGATGCCATCTTAGGTGATGCTAAAACTTGTAGTGTTGGCCAGTACAAAGTTGCCAACTACCAAATCTCTCTCACCTGTCATCGTGGGATCAAATTGTCTGCTCTATTAGCTTTGGCTAGCTAGGTAAACTCTATCCCCAACCTCCTCCCATCCTATTCAGTGCTTGAGCATTCTTGGGCATGCTAAACTAGAACATCCCTAAGGGCCACTAAATGCCACAGAGCTACGATCTTTGACAGGGCATACCTCAAAGCTCATGTGAGGTATGGATGTGATTCTAGTTCCTATAGGACCATCTTGTTAAGACATACACTATCCTCTCTCACTTTTTGGAGATCATACTCCATTTTGATTTTACAATGCCATCTTGGGTGATGCTGAAACTTGTAGTGTTGGCCAGTAAAAAGTTGCCAACTACCAAATCTCTCTCACCTTTCATCATGGGATCAAGCTATCTGCTCCATTAGCTCCAAGTGGCCGGGTAAACCCTATCAAAATGAAGAGTTTTAAGGTCTTCAAGACCTTTTCAAACTTTTTTCTAGCATGTTTGGTTGTTTTTAGGTTTTCCTGCATTTAGACCCTATTGTGTAAATCCCTGAACAACTTTGGTATTTCTATAAAATGGTTGATTCATGAAGTCACATAGGTCTAGTAGTCTCCAATGGTCTTAGTAGAAGTCATAGGAGGTGTTAGGATCTTTAGAAGTCTTTATAAAGTCATATAAAGCAAAATAAGCTCCATAACTAGGGTAATAATGCAACATTTATGCAATAATATGGATTTTTTGTTTTTAATGGCTCCCTCCAAAATTAGTTGGACCAATTGGAGAAAGGTCTTCATAAGCCCTTACAGGCAGGTGGAAGACATAGGTTGTACTTTTTCTTTGAAATCAATAAAGAAACCATCATTTTTCCTACAAAAGACTACTTTTTTGTGCATTTTATGGATTGTATGCATCAGGGGACCTGGAGAATTAGTTTTTATTAAAGCCTATAGAGTCATCTTTCCAATGAGCCTACTTTGAGCCCTTGATTCACTAGGAGGTTGGAGATATAAGGTTTTTTGTAAAAGTTTCTTTCAAACCCTAACCACCTAGGGTTTTGGAAAAGAATGCTGATTTCTCCCATTTCCACTGCTGGAAAAGTCTAATTTTTGGTGGAATGGGAGGTTGTCAAATGTACATTATGATTTTGGTGGTTTCTAGGCTGGAGCAGATGGTGGCTATTGCTATAGACATATGTTCAAGAGTTTAAGAAATGAGTTTGACAAGCTTATATTCTATGTGTTTTAGGTAAATGATTAGAACAATACAAATAGTTTACAATGTTCATGGATATGTGTTTCAAGATGAGTATTGAACTTATGTCTACAATTGCAATACTTTATGTAATGATTTAATTAAGTTACATATGTTTTAGTAAAGACTAGTTGGAGGCTAGTGATAGAGAAATATGTCAGGCATTATTACTATATTTTGGTTATAACTTGTTGGTGACCTAGAATTAAGGTTTGGGAAAGCATGGTAGAAAACTTGGAATAGTGCATGATTTGGGATTCAGAATTTGATTGGTTTGTGTTGTGATGATCGCTAGCATGTGGTGTACATATTACTAATTCTAAGAGTTGACCTAATGGTGTAGTGTATTGTTTGGATTGGAAAAAATTTAAATAAAGCTTCTACAAACTAAACAAAATTCATAAACTTCAAGATAGACTATGATGAGCTCTCAATTAAGAATATGAGCCATTAATGGGATCTCTCAATGAGAAGATCTCTTGTTGAGTGGCTTTGTCTAAATAGATAGGATGTATGCTCAAGCTTATGCTTCAAAAAGGGCTTCAAATGGAGTTGGAATTTGGGTGTGAGTGTATGGTTTTGATATAAAATGGCTTCTTAAAATTGAATTATGACTTTACTTCATGGATTGTGTTAAAATGGCTTGGGAGAGGATACCTTAAATAGGCAAAAGGCTTGAGGGATGGAGGGCTAAGATGCAAGGATGGGGAAAAGCTCATGGAGGGCTCAGATTGCATGAGAGGAGAGCACATGGATTGTGCTTCCTTACAGCCAATCAGGGAGTGACACATGTTATAGGGTGAGAAGATGGAGGAAAGGGGAAGGATGAGTCAACAAAGGATGCTCAAGGGATAAAATCTTCATAAAGACCCTCATAATGGCTTGTAAGAGCAATCAAAGGGCTTGGAAGAGTCATTTATGGCCTCGTGGGCTTCATAAAGTTTTATGGTTGGGATATTTTGAGGGAGATGAGACGAATTTCAACTTGGACTTGATTAGGAAGGTTTTAAGCTTTCTTAGGATTGTGCAAATGATTAGGGGATGGATTAGAATGGTTTAGGATTAGCTTAGGGATAGGAAAGAGGATGGCATTTAATGAGGGTGGATGAAGGAGGAGATATTTGTTAACTTTGGCTTGGGTTAGTAAGTCTTAACCCATTTTTAGGGAATGTGACAAGGTTAGGAGGGGATTAGGATTAGGTTTAAAGACATCTTCTAGAAGACTCTAGACTTTGGATGAGGATAAAGACTTTCTAGAATAGTCTAGTACTTCCTAGGATGAGGATGAAGACTTTCTAGAAGAGTCTAGAACTTCTTAGGATGAGGATAAATTAGATTTTAGAAAATAAATAAAGTTTTATTTATTTCAAGGGTTTGGGTTGAGGAGATATTTATTAAAACCTTTTTAATAAGCGTGAGGATTAATATTTAATCTTAATTAAATATTTTGAGTTGGGATTAGAGGTAGGAAATGATGAAATTAGCCTTTAATCAAAATTAAAGAAGGATTAGAGGATTTTGGAAGAGGTTAGTGGTCTAAAGGAAATTGGCCAAGTTTTGGGAAAAATTTTATTTTTAAATTTATTTTGGGTTTTTTGGTCAATTTATTAATTAAATAATTAATAAATAAGGAAATAATGTTTAAATAAGATTTAAACATTTTCAGGAGGGATTCCTTAATTAAATATTTTTAACTAAGATAAAGGGATTTAATGGCATAAAAATAAATAAATAAATTAATTAATTAATAAATGATGATGTCATCAGGAATTTTTCAAAAAATAAAAATACTTTATTTTCTAAAGGATTTTAGGTTTCTACATTTTGCCCCTCTTTGATGTGATGCCGCAAGTGGCATGGCATCAAAGATAAGAAAATAAGATGCCCAAGGCTAGAGCAGAAGAGGAGAGAATGGATTACGAGATGCCCCCTCAAGAAGGTGACGGGGAGAGAAAGCAAGGCTCGACGGCTTCTTGAAAAGTACAAGAATTCTAGATGAGCAAGGAGACTTAGATTGGCTTAAGAGAAGAGGTTTAGTCAGCTCAAAATCTCACTATGGGAGAATGATAAAGGGAGAATTAGAGGCACAAGAGGAAGCAAGCTTAAGATCTTAGGGATTACAGACGATGAAGGAGTAGAGCGCTATAAAAAGGAATCCAAGATAGGGAGATGGATGATGGGATGATAAAGCTGATGCAATAGGATTTCAAAGAGTCAGATTTGCGAAAGATGGGTTTCGGAGATCCCTAGGACTAGGATTGTGGATCTCGAAAGATGAGGCTTGGTGGATTGATTTGATTGGTGGATCCCTAAGACTAGGATTGTGGATCCCTAAAGCTAAGAGTGATGATTTATTCTGAGAGATACTGATGCACAAGCTAGGTAAGGAGAGACAGAGGTTGGATATGTATGGGAGATAATAGAGATGAAGGAAATCCATTGAAGCTTATTGAGCAAGAGGATAATTCAAAGAGAAGTACCACCGTGTAGTTGAGCACTAGATTTTCTATAGGACTGTTGGTTAATTGCCAAGGTTACCAAGAACATCAAGGCCTTTTCACCAACTATCCAGAGGACTGACAGACTAAGTCAAAACAAACACGCAAGGATTGCCCCAACATTACACATGAATCCTAGAGGAAGCAGCATGGAACCAACACTGGGTAACCCACAAGAAGAAAAGAAAAAAAAACAAAAGACTTGATCAAGACCTTATGCTCAGATTGCCCCATTCGCAGTATACCATGATATGGAAGATCATGGCAAATTTGAGGAGGGAACAAAAGGATTTCTTGGAAAAGATATTTCAAGACCCAAAAGGGAAGATTCCAAATCAAAAGAAAGAAAAAATCCAAAAGAGAACCATTTTCCAATGAGATGGGTATGATGAGGTACTAATGGACCAAGATCAGACATGAGGAAAGCTATATCCTACAAGGATCTATCGAAGAGTACCTAAACTGATGGATTTGGATGAGTGATGCATCCAGCAAGCTAAACTAAGAAGGATAACACTTTGGTGATAGGAGATCTAGCTAAAGGATGCATTGGAATAGCTAACCAAGATTTGTGTGATGTGTGCAAGATGTTGATCAAGGAGGAACTGGCACAAAAGCTAGATAGATACAATGCTACTAAGCTAAAGAGGATGTACAAGTTGACAGACCAAGATATGTTACAAATGTGCAGGGTTGTTCATGTTTAGGTTTTGTGAGATGGAAATTTTTGTGAAGGGTGGGATGTCTGCAATAGATGATAGGCGGATAGGTAGATGGTTTGCAAAAAGCTTAAGTGAAAATGGGGTTGTTTGTGTGCATGTGATAGGATACCAACTAGGATACAAGCTTTGGTATATAATACAAGCTGGAATATGGTACAAGCTTTGGACAAGATTTGGATATACAAGCTATGATACAAGGGATGATACAAGATTTACAAGCTGGGGTACAAGATTTACAAGTTTTGGTACAAGATTTACAAGCTGTACAGGAGGTATTTACAAGCTTCATTAGATTTTGGATATTTGGTCGAAACACCAAGGAAACAAGCAGGTGCTTTATTGGATTGTGAATGGATGGATGAGGGATAGGATAGTAATAGATAATGGATTAGTCTTAGTACACAAGGCACCTAAATTAATAGTTTTTCACCAAGGTACCTATCCAAGGTGCTTGAATTGCCAAGTTTTCACCATTGGACGCTTATTTCTCTTTACTGTATTTTTCTTTTCTTTTTTTTTCTTTTTTTTTTTTGGATTTTTCAAAAGCTGGGTATACTAAGGACCTTTAAGCATAGAACTTCTTGACATGAATGATGTTAGTAGGATCATTCAAGAGTTCTCCTTCTGGTATAGATAGTTGATAGGCTCCAGAGCTAAAGGAGGTAGTGACAACATAAGGACCAAGCCAAGTAGGTTCAAACTTGCCTTTCTTTTCTCGATCGGCTTGGACTTTCATATTTTCTTTGAGGACCATGTCACCTGGCTGAAAATATTGTGGAAGCACCTTCTTGTTGAAATTCCTTTTGAGACAAGTTTGATAGACCGTGAGATGATCATAGGCTTATTGTCGCTTCTCGTCTAAGAGATCTAGCTGGGTGAGCCGAGCTACTTTGTATTCTTCATCTAATATTTTCCCTTGCAAAGATATGCGCAAGGAGGGAAGTTCAACCTCTATGGGTAATACTACTTCAACACCATAAACTAAGGAGTATGGAGTTGTTCTTGTGGATGTGCGAAAGGAAGTTTGATAAGCCCATAGGGCAGGATTAATCTATAGGTGGCAATCGTAGCTAGAATCATTGACAACTTTCTTTAGGATTTCGAGGAGGGTTTTATTAGTTGCCTCTTCTTGGCCATTACCTTGTGGGAAATATGGGCTAGAAAAGTGGTGATGGATGCAGAGGGAAGTGCATAATTCTTCCATGTTGAGATTTTAAAAGTTACCTTCGTGGTTGGTGAAGATGGTGGATGGGATGCCGAAGCAGCAAACAATGTGGTACAAGATGAACTTGGAGACCTAAACTCCTGTAGCTGAGATTAGGAGGACTGCTTCCACCCACTTAGTGAAATAGTCTGTAGCTATTATTATCCATTTATGTCCATCAGATGAGAGAGGTGTGATAGTTCCAACTAGATCAAGGCCCCAACAAGCAAAAAGCCAAGGTGGTGCAATAGGCTGTAGATCCTATGTTGGACCGTGCATGAGATTTGCATGCTACTGACATGGGAGACACTTTCTGACAAAGTCACAAGAGTCTTCTTCAATGGTAGGCCAATAGTAGCCTGCTCTAAGGATTTGTCACACTAGAACAATACCATTCGTGTGGGCACCACAAAGTTTGGAGTGTACTTCTTTTAACGCCATCACAACCTCATTTTCATCTAAACATCGAGAGAAATTATCATGATAACCCCAATGATATAGGGTATTGGCTATGATAACATAGCAAGACGATTTTTGGATGAGGTTCTGGTGTTGGGTATGTGTGAGGTGAGGGGATATGATACCATCGTTAAGGTAAGTGTAAATATCATGGTACCAAGGGGATTGGGGACCAACCAAGATACAAACATGGTTTGAGTCATCATTCACATAGGCAGGTGTGAGGAGCTGCTCGACTAAAAAATCATATTGTGTAGCTACTTGGGGAATTTTCAAGAGTGAGCTAATAGTAGCCATAGCATCTGCTGCTTTGTTCTATATTTGAGGCACTTGTGTAAACTGAAGCTTTGTAAAATGTTGGGTTAGCTGATCAACTAGCTCTTTGTAGGGTAATAGCTTTTCGTCCTTGGTTTGATATTCATTTAGGGCTTGCTTGATGATGAGCTGAGAATTGCCAAAGATTTGTAACTCAGTGATGTTCCATTCTGTAGCTATCTTTAATCCTACTATGAGACCCTCATATTCAGCTATATTGTTGGTGCTAGGGAATTGTAGCTTGAAAGCTTTTGGAATGTAATCTCCTTGAGGTGTGACCAACAATATTCCTGCCCCTGATCCATGAGATGTGTGTGAGCCATCAAAATAAAGTTTCCATGGGGGCTATTCTTTAATTAGACAGATATGCTCATCTGGAAATTCTATGATCAAAGGATATGCATCTATTAGAGGTGCATCAGCAAGGTGATCTGGTATAGCTTTCCCTTTGATTGCCTTTTTGTCCACATACTGGATGTCAAATTCGCTAAGGAGCATAACCCATTTGGCCAAACGGCCTATAAGTGTTGTTTTGGAGAGCATATACTTGAGAGGGTCTATCTTGGAGACTAGTTGGATGGTATGACTTAGCATGTAGTGGCAAAGCTTTTGAGTTGAGAAAACAACTGCCAAACAAGCTTTTTCCATAGGAGTATAATTGAGTTCATAACTAACTAGGGTTCTACTTATGCAGTAGATGGCTCTTTCTCTGCCGTAGTCATCGAGCTATGCTAGAAGTGCCCCTAGAGTAGTAGGCACTGCTGATATGTACAAGATCAAGGGATGACCAAGAACTGGTGGAACCAATATAGGGGGATCGGTGAGGTACTACTTGAGCTGATCAAAGCCGTGTTGACATAAAGGATCCTACTTGAAGTTTTCATCCTCCTTCAATAAACGTGTAAATGGCATACACTTATTTGCAAGTTGGGAGATGAAGTACCAAACAGATTGCAGCTTTCCCTAAAGAGAGTGAACCTGTTGCAGTGTCTGGGGGGGAGGCATGTCTAAGATAGCCTTGACCTTCTTGGGGTCGATCTCTATACCTCATTTGGAAATGATAAAGCCTAGAAGCTTGCCAGATCTGACCCCAAAGACACACTTCTTGGGATTCAGCATGAGATGATATTTGGCTAACCTATCAAAGACTTTCTCCAGGTCAACAAGATGATCCATGAAGGTGTGAGATTTAACCAAGATATCATCCACATAATCCTCTAAAATGCTATGGATAAGATCATGGAAAATGGTTGTCAAAGCTCTTTGATAGGTAGCCCCTGTATTCTTTAGGCCAAAAGGCATCATGTTGTAACAAAATGTTCCCCAAGGGGTAGTGAATGTTTTCTTATGGTGATCCTCTTTTGCAATCTTGATTTTATTATACTCAAAAAATCCATCCATGAGGGAAAAAATTTCATGTCCAGCTGTAAGATCTACAATCATATCTATGTTGGGCAAGGGAAAATCATCTTTTGGACAAGCTTTGTTAAGATCTCTAAAATTGGTGGAGATTCTGATGTCACCGAAAGGTTTAGTGATGGGGACCATGTTGGAGATCCACTCTGAGTAGTTGATAGTTCAGATAACCTTAGCAGCTAACATTCTTTCTAATTTAGCTTTGACCAGTAAAGCCACCTTGGGGTGCATTTTTCAAAGCTTTTGTCTAACGGGCTTGATCTTTGGATCGACTGCAAGATGATGAACTACAAGCTTTAGATCCAGCCCTAGCATGTCCTGATATGACCATGCAAATCGGCCAATGTTCTCTCTTAAGACCTCAAAGAGGAGATCATCTTGGTCTTGTGATAGTGATGCAGTAATGTGAACAAGTTTGGGGATCTCTAAAGAACCAATGTTGACTTCTCTAGTATCCATAATTAGAATAGAAGACACCTCTAGTCGATTATCTTGAGGAGGCAATGCTAAATCCTCATGTTCTACTTGTGACTCTAGATTTTCTTATTGAGGGGCTCTCTTCACTACCTTAGCTAGTCCTAGATTCACCTTTGTTCCAGTTTTGGGTGTATCAGAACTAGGTTGGGGATTTTCTCCAAAATACCCCTTGGGATCTAGCTTATAGATATAGGTAGAATCTAGCTTTTTTTGCTTGTGAGGAGTTTTGGCTCCCATGAATCTCATAAGCAATTCCTTTGATGTGAACTCATCAATGTGTATGAAACTTGGTTGGTCCCAATCTATGAGTTGTGGATGGGCGAGTGGTAGGTCGATGAAATGGATGGATAGTTCTTGGAGAACAGAGTCTCCCAAGGAGATTTGGTCTGGGATATCATCATAGGCTCTCTTTTCAACTTCCTAAGGAATTTCTTCAATTTTGACAAGGTCACGGTGAATGTTCGAAAAAGCATGACCATTCTCATTGGTGCCCCCAGTTGTGGGTATGCCAAAGCCAAGACCTGACTTTGTTTCCCACTGGTGTGCTTCAATGGGGCACTGCATGCCTCTTTCTTCTGGTCCTAGACCATCACCTTGATAGTTCTATTTGTTAGTGATGAGCTTATGTTCCTGAGGATACTTCTGGCTGAAGTGATCAAGGCATGCTTGATTTCTTGGAGGTGCATCCTTATGTAACCAATTGTTGATATTTGGAGTGAGCTCCTCATGAAGAGGGATTTTTGAAGATACAAAGGTTGTTGGGCCAAACTATTTGTATCAAGGAGGTGGAGTCTCCTTAGCTTTGTGATATGTTGATCATCCATGGGCATGTGGATCAAGTGGGAGTGCCCTGATAGCAAATGCATCTAACAGACTATACTCTCCACAACCTTTTTTATTGATCTTCATGGTAGATAGGGTGGAGGCAAGGATGGTTTCTAGGCCATTACAAGTATGGGATGAACTAGTGATGGCTATACCGATATCAATTCTAGGGAAATGGTTTGCATATGAAGCTTCAACCACATTGCAGTAAGAAAAGGTTTTTGGATCGGCATGGATGGTTACCTCAGTGCCCTGATGCAGAAATTTGATGCACTAATGGTAAGTGGATGGAACAGTTTTCATGGCATGAATCCATGGGCGACTAAGGAGGATGTTAAATGGTAGGTTTAGATTAATAACATGTCAAAGTGTTTCTTGGATGACTGGCCCAACCTTGATTGGCAGGAAAATAGTTCCTTCTATGGTTCTTTCCAAGTTGTCATAAGCTTTGATGGTGATAACGTCACTGATGATATCTGCCTCAGTATACCCAGCTTGTTTTATGAATTTTAGGGTGCAAATATCCAAGGTTGATCCATTATCTATCATTAATCTTTTCATGGAAAAATTGGATACCATGATGGCTATGCAAAGCAGAAGGGTGTGATCTAGCTCGACCACGAGTATGTTGGTGGGCTTGAAAGATAAGGCACATGAGGATGAAAGGTGTCCAACAAGATTACGAAAATCAATAGCATTGATATCTGAAGGGACATGGGATTCTATGAGAGCATTTTCAAGGATGCTTTTGTACAGATGAATGGTGAGGAGAAGGTCTAAAATGGAGATTTGGGCTGGCATGTTCCCAAGGTGTTCCAAGATATTGTATTGGGTTTTTGATGGAGCTAATGGTGCTGGTGGATCTGGTGGGCCTGGGATGTTAAATTGCACTCTTCGAGTGGTGACTGCACACTCATTGATTGGTCCTTGGATATTGATAACATTGACAAAAGGCTCTTTTTAAAATATAAAACCAATGAGGCTACCATAGTCTATGTAGGATGAAGTGTGGTCATTTTTCTTCCCATGCTGTTGGTTTGGCTGGCAGTTGTTGGTGTTGTTGTTGTGTGTTTGGATAGGTGTTTTTCTAGGATTTTAGTTTTTGTGAGGAGGAAAAGAATTTTGATAGATCTCTAAGCCTACATTGGGAGAGGTTTGGGCACCAATGGTGATTTCTTTCCAATCAATGAGGTCATGCACATAATCTTTCAGTTTCATGCATCTAAGGGTAGTGTGACCTTTTACCCTATGAAATCTGTAGTACTCATTATCTTTGTACCATGCAGCTTTGGATTGGCTTGGGTAAATTTGCTAGGTAGGAGGAAATTTAATGAGGTTTTCCTTGACTAATTTTTCAAAAATGACATCCAATGGCTCACCATGGGGTGTATAGTTTCTAGGTGTAGGTTGGAATCTGGGATTTCGCCCTTCAGCTACATTGATGGCATTAGCTTAATTGCTAGATCCTTCGAAGTTGGGTCTTAGATTTTGGTTTTGATAGCTTTGGTTATTTTTCTATTGGTAGTTGATAGCTTTCTGGTTGTTTGGTTGATATGGTGGGTTGGATTGATTTTGGGAAGGACGAACAATATTCACATGTCTGGTGTCAATGACACCATCTGTTGCAACGTGCTTGTTTTTGTTCCAATACCTAGACTTGTTATTTTAATGTGTTTGATTTTGGTTGGATTCCTTGCAAATATTTACCACACCATCTTTAATGAGTCCTTGCTCAAGGATCATTCCTTTCTCTTGGATATCTTTTTAGGTCTGCAAACAGTTCATGGTCATGTGGTGTGCCAAGCTAGGATGGGCATTATCAATAAACATTTTCACCAAATGGCACTATGGCAAGGTTCAAGATATGCGCATGGTAAGGGTTTTCCATCTTTGTAGATATTTGAGAAGGCTTTCTCCACCTTTTTGCTTAGTGTGGACAAGATCAACTATTGATAGCTCTATTTCAACAAGATGGGCATATTGGGCTACAAATGCCTCAGAAAATTCTGCAAAGTTTCTAATTGTGCCATATGGGATTCTATAAAACCATTCAAGATCTGGTCTAGCCAACCTTTTGGGAAAAAGGCACAAAAGGAAGACATCATTGTATGCCACTTCTTGGCAGTGTATGTAAAATTCTTTGATATGTGTGACAGGGTCTCATTTTCCTCTAAATTTGTCAAACTTGGGTATCTCAAAGTGTTCAGGAAATGGTGTCATGGTAATGGCTCTGTCAAATGGGTAAGGACACACATTCTCAAACTTGAAGGTTTTTTTGGATCATTTCCCTCCTAGATGTTCTTCAAAGCTATCTTCATGGCTTCCCATTGTGAACTAATGGGTGATGGCTGGGGTGCCCCCAATGTAGGAGGGCTTTGAGGTAGGTATGTGCTAGATGGGGCAATAGAATATGGATGGCCTTGGGGTATGGGCTGGTAAGGATTGTACATGGCTTGGGCAATTGAATGGTGGATGATGGGTTACTGAGGTGGAGGTGGCACATATTGCTGCATGTGTTGTGAGCCTTGGTGCTGATATTGGATTTGAGGTTGGGATTGAGGAACATAAGCTGGATGTGGGATAAATGGATTGCTTTTTGGAGGTAAGGTATAAGATGGGTGTGAAGCTTGGGGAAAGGATCGGGGAGCTTGTGGAACTTGACTTTGGATTTGAGGAGTTTGACCAATATATGTGGGTTGTGCCCCCATTTCAGAAGGTATATGCATAGCAAAAGAGGCCAAGTAATTGGTGGTTTGTGGTGGTGGATTTCCTCCTAGAAGTGGCATAGAAAAATAGTTAGTAATAGGAGGTAATAGATTAGTTGGTGGTGGAGGTGGTGGGAATTGCAAGCTTGGGAATGGAACTGATGGGGTTTGATAGCTTGGTGGCTAGATTTGAAACCTTGGTAGAGTGGTGGTAGGAGCTTGGGTCACTTGAAAGCTTCATAGAACATTGGTAGTAGCTTGTGGGGTTTGATAGCTTTGTGGAATGAGGGTAGTAGCTTGTGGATTTGTGGCTGATGGCACTAAGCTCCAAGGACCTAGTAGAAATGATGGAATTGTATTCTGAGCTGAGGTAAATAGGTTGGGGGTGATAAAAGGTTGATTACTTGGCCCCATGGGTGGCATCCCAGTTGTATATTGCTATGGTTGGCCAAAGATGCTAGCACTAATTTGGGAGATGGGTGGATTTGGAAGTCTGGGTTGGGGAGCAGTAGCATCAATAGTGAAAGGAGTTAATGGTGAGGTGTTTTGGGCAAAGGGGTTTTGGGATGGAGTGGTATGGACCAATGGTGGAGTGGTGGTGGCTGGATTGGCTTGCAGAAGGGAGATTTCAACTTGAGTGGAGGTTGGTATGTTTGGATTAGTTAGATCATAAGGACTGGTTTGAGGCTCTTTTTTTGGCTCAAATTGAGGATAATTTGAATCATAAGAGCCTATTGGGAGTGGTAGTTTCCCAAAAAAATGGGTGAGATGGTTCTGATAAGGGAGGAGGTCTTCCAAAGTCGAACACTCCTATGTTGTCCCTTCGAAAGTTAGCCATGATTATTTTTTTTGTTTTTGTCTATAATGACGCTCACCAATACTGCATTTCCTGGTTGGTTCATATAAGCTTCGATGTTATTAGGTGATGGTATAGTGTTCTTTGGGTTGAAGGATGGTTGACTGCTCAAGGGGAGCGAAGCTGTTTGATCCAAATGATAGGGCTCCATTATTTCCTTCTTCTTCTTGCCTAAGCGAGTGACGGGTGGCATGAAAATGCAGAATGTTTCCTAGGGATGAGATGCAACAATGCTAATGGATACAAAAGAGGAAGGATTTTCTATGCAAATGATTTCCTAGGTTGAGGCAAAGCTATATGAAAAATCCTAAGGAGGATTGGGTTGGGAATTCTAACTTCAAAAATATGTTGCCAAAGCATGAAAGGTCTGCTTTCCTATGTGCAAGCTTGGTGGTGATTGTGTCAACTTAAGGATAGACTGGTGATCTTTTAGGAAGAACACAAGATTGGCCACTTGTGGATCCCAATCTTTAGCTCAAGGTGATGAGGGATAACAAGTGACAAAGCTAGATTACCCTATACAAAGCTCTGTCAAAGGGATAACCTTGGTGAGATTGGTGGATTTGGAAGATGTTAGGAATGGAAAACTTTTGGCGAGGTGACAACAATTTTGAAGGCTTGGATGTGAAGTTTTTGGATTGCTGGCTAGATGGTTTGGTTCTAAATGAGATGGATGAGCTAAAATGCTTAAGGGGAGGACTAAAGATGGCTAGCTTTCCTTCAAAGATGACTCTAAAGTGAGGCTTATGAAAGAAGATGTGGAGAAACAAGGGGGTCTAATCATAGAAATCATGCCTAGTTGGTAATGCATAAGTAGGGTTAACTCCTGAATGTTGGTTAAGTTGGATAGTGTGATCTAACCAGGCGTCTTGAAGGGCTTCGTCAGCAACATTGTCCTCTACTTTGTGGAGTTTGGCAATTCAAGGGCTTGGTGTTATTTCCTTTCTCTTGGCTAAACGTTCTTGGTATGCCTAAGATGGCTTGAGTTTGGCTTTCTGAAACTTCTATTTGGGTTTGGGTTGTTCTGACATAAATTCTTGAATCTGCTTGGCTTTAAGAGATCTCGGTTGTTTTGCTTCAACTTGTTCAACTTCTGGAATAGGCAGTGACTACACTAAGTATGCCCTAAGCTAGGATTGATCAATTTTGGCAAACATTCATTCAACAAATAAAAAATCAAGCAATAGATAGGAACAACCAGATAGAAGTTTTTGATTCTTAGATTGTGATACTTGCACCAACGAGTGTGTATGTTTTACAAATGTTTCGATCAGTCACTTCAAACACATTAACACCCTAGATGGTTGTCTACAAGGTTGACGGTTGGTTTAGCTAGGGAGTCCTTGATATACCAAAGGTATGAAAGACCCAAGTCCATAGATGAAACTTAAAAGATGTCACACAGTCAAGAGGAGAGGTAACCCACTTCTCCTCTTTCACTTCTCAAGGGTATAAAGTTCCTTGAGGCTTAGCTCAAGTGACAAAATCTTGATTTCAAGAGAGGTGTCTTTGGATTCACCTCTTGATATTTATTCTTTGCTGAAACACTGGAGTTGAGGTAGTCCAAGGGGTGATGAAATCCCCAAAAAGGCCTCCTAAAAAGGGAAACAAGGTTTTGGATCCTAATCTTATGCACCCAAGATGGCCTTGAAAGATGACAAGGGGAGAGAAGAGCTTGGGCTAAAAAACACGTTTGTTCTTTTTTCAACTGATGCTTAAGTTTGCTGATCTAGACTTTGAAAACACACATGTTTAGGATGCAATGTTTATTCCAACTTTGAAGCATTTGACAAAAGTAAAATCGATCGAAGAATGAATACAAGAAGAATAGTTAAGGTCAACAAAAAAGTAAACTCGTGCACCCGGAGGCCCTCCACGTCAAGTATCGATTAATTTCTTTTAAGGCATTCAAGAGTTGGTGTGATTTTTTTTAAGCCCAAAACAAAGATGCATGAAATTTGATTTCAATCGCATGCCCAGAGGCCCTCCACGTCAAGATTTGTTCAAATTTTAATGACCAAATGAAGTGTTAGTGAGCCTAATGTGCATTCAATAAATTTTCTAAGTTAGAAAAATTAATAAAAACACAAGTAAGTGAAGTTTGATCTTTGTGGAGCACTTAACAACCTCTTAGGTGGACCTATCCCCATAGATGGCACTGAGATTGCAACCAATGGTTAAATTGATGGGTGATTAAAGAGGGTGAGTCCAACTACAAACTCACTTAAAGTGTCTTTATTTGGTTTTTATAATTTAGGAAGTTTTTAGAATGTAGATTCTTTTTATGCCCCAAAAGATGATTATTTGATCTATGGCATTCAAGATTGGATTTGTTGTTTTAATCATGCATTCATAAAAAAACAAACTTGATTTTAATCCATGGCACTCAAGAGTGATTTTAGCAACATGCATTCAAAGACAAGTGATTAAACATTCAAGTTTTTTCCTTTGAGCATTCAAGATTGAGATTTTGTGTGTTTTTTTAAGAACTTTGAAGTTCTTTGTTTTTACCTTAGATCATTCAAGATTTTTTTGGACTCAAAAGTGAAAATGACTCTTTGGACTTTGGTTTTAATTCAAGATTTTGTGTTCTAGTTTTCATATTTTAAGCCCAAAAATGATATTCCTAGATTGTTTTGATGCATGAAAAACCTAAGAAAAATTCAAGATTTTGCAACAAGACATTTGTTTGGAACAAATAACAAAGCTTTTAGGACAATTTTTGGCAACCATTTAGGACTCTTAGTTTTCATGAGATTTTTTTTAAAAGAACTTTAAAATATTTGCAAATGAGGTTCATTTTATCCTTGATTGATTCTTTGAGTTTGATTTAGATTTTAGTGTGCACTTAGTGTTGATTTTGAACCTTTTGAATTGAAAACTTAAAGTTCTTTTTAAATTCCCAAAAATGAAGTGTTCCTAACTTTGCATGAATGCATCTAAAACCTTGATGTTTCAAGGATGCAAATGATTGGATTGGTTTAGTTTCACTTGTTAAAAGATTTTTTTTTTTTTTTTGAAAATTTTTAGTTTTTAATGGATTTAAGTATGATTTGGGGGTTCATTTTAAGCACTAAAAAGAAGTGTGTATGATTTTGCTTCCTTAAAAAAAAATGCCCAAGATCTGCCACAAGAAGAAGAAGAAGAAGTAGATGGAATAAGAAGAATATAGACAAGAAGAGGAAGAAGAATTCCAAGTGCTTTGTCCACCTATAAGCTTGAAAAATTTGCAAACACTATGAGATAGACTATGAGTTCTTTTGTCTTCTTCATGCTCATGTGAACCTACAAAACCAATTTATACAATCCTACCAATCACAAAAATAAGCAAAATTAGCCAAAATTAGCAAATGACATACAAAAATTGACTAAAAAAGCTAATGAAGATGACCCATGTGGGGTCCCACCGGACATGCCAAAATGTATATGAGCAATGTTAGTATGCTAATAGAAACCAAATTTAAATAAAGCTTCTACAAACTAAACAAAATTTATAAACTTCAAGATAGACTAACATGAGCTCTCAATTGAGAATATGAGCCATTAATGGGCTGTCTCAATGAGAAGCTCTCTTGTTGAGTGGCTTTGTCTAAATAGATAGGATGTATGCTCAAGCTTATGCTTCAAAAAGGTCTTCAAATGGAATTGGAATTTGGGTGTGAGTGTATGGTTTTGATGTAAAATGGCTTCTTAAAATGGCATTATGACTTTACTTCATGGATTGTGTTAAAATGGCTTGGGAGAGGATTCCTTAAATAGGAAAAAGGCTTGAGGGATGGAGGGATAAGATGCAAGGATGGGGAAAAGCTCATGGAGGGCTCAGATTGCATGAAAGAAGAGCACATGGATTGTGCTTCCTTATAGCCAATCAGGGAGTGACACATGTCACAAGGTGAGAGGATGGAGGAAAGGGGAAGGATGAGTCAACAAAGGAGGCTCAAGGGATAAAATATTCATAAAGACCCTCATAATGGCTTGTAAGAGAAATGAAAGGACTTGGAAGAGTCATTTATGGCCTAGTGGACTTCATAAAGTTTTATGGTTGGGATATTTTGAGGGAGATGTGAGAAATTTCGACTTGGACTTGATTAGGAAGGTTTTAAGCTTTTCTAGGATTGTACAAATGATTAGAGGATGGATTAGGATGGTTTAGGATTAGCTTAGGGATAGGCAAGTGGATGGCATTTAATGAGGGTGGGTGAAGGAGGAGATATTTGTTAACTTTGGCTTGGGTTAGTAAGTCTTAACCCAATTTTAAGGAATGTGACAAGGTTAGGAGGGGATTAGGATTAGGTTTAAAGACATCTTCTAGAAGAGTCTAGACTTTGGATGAGGATAAAGAATTTCTAGAATAGTCTAGAACTTCCTAGGATGAGGATGAAGACTTTCTAGAAGAGTCTAGAACTTCTTAGGATGAGGATAAATTGGATTTTAGGAAATAAATAAAGTTTTATTTATTTCAAAAGTTTGGGTTGAGGAGATATTTATTAAAACTTTTTTAATAAACATGAGGATTAATATTTAATCTTAATCAAATATTTTGAGTTGGGATTAGGGGTAGGAAATGATGGGATTAGCCTTTAATCAAAATTAAAGAAGAATTAGAAGATTTTGGAAGAGGTTAGTGGTCTTAAGGAAATTGGCCAAACTTTGGGCAAAAAATACGTGATTTTCTAAAGGATTTTAGGTGTCTACTACAAGTGTTAATTGATAATTAGGAATCCAATGAGTCCTAAGTGTTCTATTCATTCTCATGAGATAGGGGTTCATGCAAACCGCTACTCATGCAACATGGGTCAATGAATTTGACTCAAAAATAACATAGTTTAATCTTGATAGAAATATCACAATTTGACATGTTGTGGAATATATATGTTACTAATCAATTGACAAGCTTAAGGGGATTACTAATGAATTGTTCATAAGGTACAACACTTGATGAAGCTTTTACAAATGAAGTTACAAGAATAGTGGTTTTAACCATGGAGAAAACTTTTTAGTTAAGCGCACTTGAGTTGGAGTAGTACTAGGATGGGTGACCTCCCAAGAAGTATTGGTACTTCACCTCTCTAAGAATCAATTAGATTCAATGAGTGCTAAGTGTTCTATTCATTATCATGAGAGATCAGTTTGTGTAAACCACTACTCATGAAACATGGGTTAATGAATTTTTCTCAAATACTACATAGTTGAATTTTGATAGCAATATCACAATTTGACTTCTTATAGAAATGTCTCCTACTTATCAATCAATGAGATTAAGGGGAATTCTAATGAATGGTTCATAAGGCACAACACTTGGTGAAGGTTTTAAAAATTATGTTGCAAGAAGAGTGGGTTTAACCATAAAGGAAACTTTATAGTTAAGTGTGCTCAAGTGAGAGTAGTACTAGGTTGGGTGACATCTTAGGAAGTCTATGTACCTCAATTCTATGAGAATCACCTAGATCCAATGAGTGCTAAGTGTTCTATTAACTCTCACAAGAGATGGGTTCTTGTGTCCCACTACTCGTGAAACATGGGATAATGAGATTGACTAAAAAATTACACACTTGAATTCCATTAGTACTATCACAATTTGACTTGTGAAAAAAGATCTAAGCCTACTTATCAATAACACAATTTTATAGACCATTTGACCTATCTTGGCATATGCATAGATATCTAGTCTCCATGGTGATAGATTGATTGATTTATGAGGTGTACACATACAAAAATAGGAAAATCTATGAGAAGAAGTAAAGTATTTTTTAATATGATTGACTAGCATGCCAGACAAACCTCCTAAACCATTCAATTATATCCTTTGTATAGTTCATATTGAAACACACAAATATTAGTAAGGAAACCGTACCCCTTTTTATTTTTTGGTTTGTCAATGATGTTCCTCTTGTCATGATTTTGGATTGATAAGGACTCAAGTCTATAGGGAGTTTGATTGTTTCCTTGTCTCTTAAGTTTTGGCAAGATTATCTTATGCATTCGATCTACTTTATGGAATTTGCACAAATAAGTGGGCATTACCATGTGACAACTTTGTTGCATTATGGAATTTGCTAATTTGCATGCCTTAGGGTTTGAGCCAATAAGTGAAACTTTGAAATCTACCTTCCCTTGTCCTAACCTAATTGTTGGATGCATTGGTTTGGTATTTCTCACTAGATTTTTGGTACATTCTTTGTTAAGATGACCTAATTGGGGAAATTAGGCCTGTATAATAGTCTAGTTTTGGAAGGCTTGTAAATGGCTTCAGCACTTTCCCTTTTGGGAATATAAAAAACTCAATAAAGGGTACTTAGAATGCTAATTATTTCTTGAGGTCTTTTGGAAAATATGGTACTTGTTGACTAATTTGTCTTTGGAAGGGCTAGTAGCCTAGATGCAGCATTATGAGGACAAAGTTATGAAATTTGTGTTTGGGTTGCTATTTGGCCATGGTTCCTTGGTTTTAGTGTTGGGATGAACCCATTAACATGCAGATCAACCTTATTTGTGAGAATCCACCATTCATGGGTGTGAAGCCAAGTTTTCTAGTGTAAAGTTGTATGGATAAATGATGATCCCTTAGTGTTATTGTTGTGTCAAGGTGTAGAAGTTTGGGTGTATAATCTATCTTGTTGGATTGACATCAGCATTGTGCTTATTGTACCCTAACCTCTGCATCATTCTACCTATAAAATTCTATCTTCTATAAGGTACAACATTGACCAATTGTGCATATAAGAAAATATATGCATTGAAATACATGTGAGTGCCCATTACAATTGGTATTCTATGATGGTAGATCTAACATATGGAATTAATGAAACCTTGACAATCTTATTAGGCTCTACATCATAACTCAACCTTGACATTAATGTAATGTATTATTTTTAGTTTCAGATTTTTTATATCTTTGTAATAATAATTTATGATAAATGTTTAGATGCATAACATAGAAGGCATGCTTTAAACATGAACAAGAAGATCATAAATCAATATGACAATGAAATAAATTGCAAATGATTAATTTTTGGCTTTAGCACTAATAAAGTTTATTGCTAATCAATATTGGATCAAAAGTTCAAACTAATTAGGTATTGAATTAAGCTTGATAAACAAATGACAGAGAAGGGAAACTTTCAACATGAACAAGATCATAAATCATATGATGATGACATATTGGAAATGATAAACTTATGCTTAAATAGTGATAAATTTTATTGTTAATCAATATTCTATCAAAGTTCCAAAATAATTAGGTATTGAATTTAATGTCATACATGAACAAACATATCATATATTAACCAATAATGCCATAAGTCTAATAATGTCATGCATCAAATAAATGTCATACATCAAATATAAAATATCATATATACATAAAATGTATATCAAATATGTCCACTAACATAAAATCAAACATATATGTCCACTGATGCCTATACATGTACATGTCTATCAACTATATCTTCTCCTTCCCATGAGGGGAAGGAAAAAAATCTCTAAAGGCCTTCGGTCATTGTGTGGAGGGAGATGGTGGAAATGATGGGGTCCTCCTCACATACTTGCTTGTCCTCTTATTGAGGCTCTTCTATAACTCAAGTAGATACAAACAAAGTAGAAATGAATGAATTATTATTATACATTGAAATCAAATATATGTACACACAAAATCAATTATTTTCTTACCGCCATCATATAAGCACTTTGTAAGTCAACCTCAAAGGCTTGTGGATGATAAGGTGTGACAAGACCCTACAAAAATTGAATCAATATAATCACTTATAAATAAAATTAGAAATTTTGATACTAACTATTATAAAAAACAACTAAAACCAAGAGAATTATTTCATACCTCAGTCAATAGTTGTGAACTAGCCATAGCTACAACCACTACATGATCAATGAACTATCAGAGATGAGGAGTCCCTAATGTCAAGAGTTACATGTCATAAAATAAACATTAAATGTAACATGAAACATGAAATAAATATAATCAAATGAATTAAATTAGCATGAATCAAATGTACCTCTATGAAGCTCATGTCACATCTAGGCTTGGAGTCTATAGCGAATGCCAAAGGTCCTATAGAGAACTGATGCACATGCATAATTTTTTTTTATCAATCCTTCATATGATTACTTAATAAATATATGTATTCATTTAAATTATTAAATTGATACATACCTCTAGACCCTTTGAGGGGACAAAAAATGGGGCTAGGGGATCGCTACTAGGTCCGCCAACACTCTAACCCTAAATTTTGAACAATGTCAATACATGCTAATTAATTAGTCATTCACTATATATATGAAATGTGATCAAATTAGTTGATTATAATTGTAATTTACCTATGTTTCAATGCCAAATGTCTCATTTGGGAAATGATCAGTCACTAGCCCATCATCTGCACCATGCATAAGGATTTGCATGATGTGCATATGTGATCATGACATGCAGAAGGCTCTTCCTCAACTAATGGACTAGTGCAATGAATGAGGGTCTGTGTCAAAGCTCTAATAGTCCCTAGAGTGCTGGCCTCTACATGTTCCTTCACAATTGAAGGAATAGTCACATGCTCACACTATGGCTTGACCACAAGTTCCCTAACTAAATTAGGGTCATGATGTGCCCTCGACCTCTCAAATGATGACCGCCCACCTCTACTCTGAGAATCTAATATATCAAAATAATTGGGGATCTTCCCAAGGACAAATTCACACTACAATTTACTTAAGAAATACATGGGGACCTCATGATTATTGCAAGGGGAGCATCAAAGACCATCCACCATCTATCTCAAAAATAATTTCTAAAAGCATCATGTATGCACTAATGGATGGGGAACTATTTAATACCCTCTCTAAAAATATCTTGTTCACTAGATTTTCTAAATAATGCACATATTCTACCTTTTGGTATATCTTTTTCTTAACATCTTGATACGATAATTTATTTGCATAATATATTTTTTGTTCTTCCCTCTTAACTTGCTAAACATCTAATTGACCACTAACATTAGCTATGTGGGTCTTAATGGATTCGAGGGACGATGCCAATTGGGCTCTCATTGGATTGGTTTGTCCACATTGTTTTTGACCAATGAGTCCTTCCAATTTAGTTTTGCCTCTTTCTATTTTATTTATTATATTTTTTTTGTGTACTAAGAGGAGGTCTTGCAATTGGTTCAAGTTGTAGAATTTATTGTTCTTCCTGTGGAGGGTTTTGGTTTTGACCTTCTTGGGGATTTGGCGGTTCATTATTGACATTTCCTGATAAGAAATCAATTGAAATCTAAATAAATAATTTTCTTTAAATTTTTTTTTAAAATCCTACAAAATAATTAAAAAAAACATATCAAACAATGCAAAAAGAAAGATAGATAGCATACGACATGCTTGTGATCTCAATCTTCGATGGCGAGGAGGCATATTGGCAAGACAAGTGGCAAAAAAATTGTTTGAATGCAATCCACATTCATGTTTTAGTGAGGAGAAGTAGGAAAAAAAGGTTAAAATAAATGGGCTATGAGTATGTAGCCCATTTATAAAATTTGGGTTTTTTTAAAGTGCATACGCACTATAGTGCATATGTACTATAGTGCATATGCGCTATGGCTCGGGTTACCCAAGCCATAGTGTGTACACACTATTGAAAATTAGAAAAAAAAATGGTGTCACCTTTTTGGCATCACAACTTGGTGCACATGCCCATTATTCACTTCTCACTTTTTGAAATAGAAAATTTGAGAGCTTTTTGAGAATCCTCTTCTGAAGGATTCAAATTCTATTCATTATGGAAGATGTGAGCATAGGTTTTTTGTAAGGTTAGTCTCATTGGATCCAACTTGGGGAGGTTATGCTCTATCATCATTTCTAATAGATTTGGCAAGTTATTTATTTTATTCTGTAGGTTTCAGTTTCTACCCCTTTTCTATCAAGAAGGGCCTTCTCGCTTTATTGTTTTTGCTATGTTTCAACTTTTCTTTCTTGTAGTAGTTTGTTAGGAGGCTAATTACTAGTGTTCCCCTCTATTTCTATTTTTTGGTTCTACTCAATTGGTTAGGTATGAATGTTTTCCTTATTTTTTAGATGGGGGTTTTGGGTTTTGAGCCGTTATCCTAGCCATTTTTGCATATGGTGTCCGAATTCATTTATTTTTGGATTTTCAGGGTTTTTATGCCCAAAGGCCAAATGGGTTTTAATTTCAAAAAAAATTCAAATTTTGGGTTTTATATCTCATTTTGTGTGTTGCCCTATTTTCTCAAGTTTTCTTGGAACAATGTGGTTCATGGACCTAGACGATCCATTTGGATCTCAGTCAAACCACTATTGCACTTTTATGTTGCACTGTGATGTGTGTTGTGTCCATCCTCTTGATTGTGTTTTTGGTTGAGGGACTTTCTACCTTGTGTTCTCATCTATTCCTTGTGCTTGATCTTCATGATGGTGGTGTGCCACACATGAGTACATGCACATACATTTATTGGGTGACCTGCAGGGCCCAATCTTTCATGGTAATTTTGGAAGTTATGACAGTTGGTGTTGGGTTGGGAATTTGCATGCCTATGAGCACTCATCTTTGGATGAGCATGGGTAGTATAGGGTAGCATATGGACAGGGCTTCTATCTCTGCAACCCAATGCCTATTTTCCAAGGGTAGGCATGTTGAAGCTTTGTAAACAAGTGATAACTAAACTTAAACATTGGGTAGTAATAAAATGTAAAGATAATAAAAATGATTTGGGATGTGCTCCTTCCATTGGAAAGTGGAGAGCTACTAGTACCAGCTTGGGCTTTTTGATGCCAAGTAACTCTCCATGATGTCAACCCCTACTTAGTAGCCCTTTGAGTGTCTAACTAGGACCTATAATTTATGCATTATCTATGTCTTGGATCCAGTCATCATACTACCTAGTGTGTGTATTAGCCATGGATGTTGCTTGTGTGTGTTTTTGGTTGGATCATTATCTCCATTATCACAATGGGTGTGGACCTATGGGTGCCACGTGGTTGGTAGGTGTAGCTACCTATACCACTACTAGGGACTGGTGTATAGAGATGGTCTATTGTTCTAGCACAACCATTGCTAGATGTTTTCACTTGGTACTTCAATTTCTAGAGTATGTTTTTTAATGATTTATGCTTTCATTGGGATGTTTTTATATCTTGTTTTTATGATGTTAGTAACTAATGCATTTCCTTATTATGATGATTAGCATATGATAGGTGATGTTATCTACTTGTAGGATTATCTTATGCTTTGTTTCTAGCATGTTAGATTTCCTTATGCTTATGTTGTAGCATGTTTAGTAGTGACATCCCTATTACAATAGTACTAATGATCTAGTTAGTGGCTTGGGATTTTACACATAGGGGATGGCTAGGGCCCCCGATGGTCTTATGATGCTATTGATGGTTGGGAGGAACTGTGTACTTAGTTAGTTGTTTTGTTCATTGCATTGTTAATTGTTTTATTACAATATCACTTGTAGTACACTGTAATGTTTCTCTTTCATACCTTTCCTTCTTACTATTTTTTAGATGGTTAGTGTTGTTTTCATCTTTTAGATTTGGTTCAAGTGTTCTTGCCTTGAAATGTGGATCCAATACTCCCTAGGGTGGAGGTTTTATACTCTTTTGTTACCCTTTGGTCATTGTCCTTAAGTGTTTCTTGTTTTCCTAGGTGACCATGTGTCAACATGGTGCAATACAATAAATTATTACACATCCATTAGAATTGTATTGTGTGTTCCTTGATTGTGTCACACACCTCTTGGACTTTTGTCATGTGATACTTTCTAGTATTGCAACCCCTCTAAAGAACTATCATACAATACCCTTAAAGTATTTCATACCCTTATGAGTTGTATCACCTCATCCCTAAAAATGCCATCCTACTTCTTTAGAAACATTGAACAATATTGGAAAGTATCACCCAGTGCTAATTTAAAGTATAATCTAGAAATTGTGTAAGCCTATGCAGGTGGATAGAGAGAACTTTTTGGTAGGACCTAAACTTTTTGAGAAGTGTTTCGGGTACCCTCTTTAGTGTTTTTCAATCCTCTGGTGTCCCATTTTGGATTTGGAATCTTTCTATTAGAATCTAGATCTGTGTCTTTCTGTTGTCACTCCTTTGGGGTTTAAAATATATCATTTAAGTATAAGATAAGTTCACATATATTTAATTCCTTATACTTAATTTATATTTTAATATATGTGATGATTCATTTGAGATAGGTACCAGACCTCTATAGGCTAAGATAAAGATTCTAGGAAATTTTAGGGCCTCAAAAATTCATACTTAGCCAATTTTTAGGAGTCAACATTTGTCTTTTAGCTTGGTTGATCTCTTATGTTTTCCTGTTTATGTTTGGTTAGTAGTGGTATTTGGAGATCCATTGGTGTTTGGATGATTTTCAATCTTCCATTGTGATCTTTATGATCCACATATGATGGTTGTCTTGTGCTTTCATACTTGTTAAAAAATAACTTTTTACTTATATTTATTCCTTGTTCCAAGGATCTCCGAGTGGGTTATTACACTCTGTAACTGCAACTTTGCAACCAGCTCTTTTGATGCCAAATTTGTTGAACTTCCACTATCAATGATTACCTTGTAGCATTTTTTATCCATCTTACATTTGGTCATGAAAAGACTTCTTCTAAGGACAGGTTCCTCATCACTTCCCTTATTACATAAGGTTCTTCTCACCATCAAATTTTATCTAGCCTCAGGTCCACTTGGTGAACTCTCAATGTCTCCTTGAATTACAAAATTTCTATTATTCTATCCACTTTTAGAATATCTACATTGAAAGGATCTATTTCCTTCTTTACCACATCTAAAATAATTATCATTGAAACCACCTCTAGGATAAGAATTACCTCTTCCTTGATAAGATATAGTACCTCCTTAATAAGAACTACCACCTTTCCGCTTAGTCTTTTCTTTGTCATCATTCTTCCACTCTAATTTTCCTTTATCATGCCTATAATTTTTAGATCTCCCACCTTCTCCATAAGATCTACCTCAGCCTCTCTGGAATCTACCACCTCTACCTCTTTGTCTTTGTTCATTCTTCTTTGTCAAGATCTTCTTAGCTCTCAAGGCATATTGATATGCTTCTTCCACACTTTCCAACTTTGTAAAACATATTTCATCTTAAATTCCACATCTCAATCCATTTATGTACCTTGTGATTTTCTCAACATCATCATCCACATGTCCAAATTTGATGTCCAATCTATAAAATTCCTCAATATACTCTTTCATAGTCATGTCTTTTTGCTTAAAATTTTGCATCTTTCTCAACAAGTTAACTTGGTAATTAGTATGAAGGAATTTTTTCTTTACCTTGTTCATCATCTTCAGCCAAGTTCTAATCTTCTTCTTTCCTCTCCTTTGTCTATCAGTTTGCAAATGCTTCCACAATAGTGAAGCATGACCTTTCAACCTAATGAATGAAATCTTTACCTTCTTATTATCGTGAGTGTTTTCATACTCAAATAAATTCTCCATATCTAAGATTCAATGTAACACAAGATTGGTATTCAAATTTCCATCATAAGGAACAACTTCTAAATCAAGCTTTGAATTTTTCCTAGACAATACTCTCAACAATCTTTCCTCATCTTGATTTTCTTTAGGTTCTAGATTATGGTTTGGTGCTGCTACTTTATCATTACTTACATCATCAAGATGTGCTCCCCTCCTCTAGGCTATCTCCATACATCTAATTTGGCTGAAATTTGTCTCATTTGATCCTATATAGCGTTATCATCATTTCCTCTGCCACAAATCATCTTTACAAATTAGGTTCCTATAAGATCATAACCCTATACAAGTTATAGGTCAAATCCATAGATCTACAATCCTAAAAACAATATCTAAAATAGGGTTCTATATGATCCAATTACCACAAGGATGAACCTCAACCTCTAATACCACCTGTCATAGGGAGGCTAGGAGTAACTAAGGCCAAATTGCACACTTAGCTACCCAAACCACCATGCGAGAGTTAACACAACAAAAACAAACACAAAAGAGAAAAACACCATAGAGAGAGAACAATATTCTTTATTGATTCATGAAAATATACATGCCCAGTTGTAAGGCCTTCTAGGTTATGTCCAAATACAAAAATTACTCATGATCTGAGATCTAGCTTCAAATTTGCATTTTCCAATTCTACTCTCCAATCATCTCTAAAAACTGCTCTAGCTCTAAGCCTAAACACTCTATTTATACTAACCAAAATGGCTTATAGATCATTCTAGAACATAGAAAAGACATAATTCAACTCTCAGTAAATATTAAATACCCATCATGAAAATAAACCTAACATTAAATACTTGAAGAGTCACGAGTTAGCTTGCATTAGCAATTAAATGTCTAGAAATCAATGTCCGAGAAAAATCATCATATCACCTTGCTCTGATTGAATTAGAACTTGCACTTTAAATTAAGGGTATTATTTTAGGTCCTTAAAAATCTCTTAAGTGTGCAAAGGCTGATGCATCAAGGATAAGTTGACATCCATCCTAAAATTCAAGCACAAAAATTGTTGCACAGAATTGTCAAAAATTGTTACTCTGGGAGAATTTCCATATCTCCCAATTAATAAGGAATTAGAACTTGAAAATTCAACAAAAGGAAGTAATCTAGGCCCTCTTCAATCCTTGAAAAGTGCATCCTATCATTCATTTTAAAGGATTAGTTACATGGTTAGTAATAGGAACCTAGAAACTAGCAAACATAGTTTCAGCAAAACACAGTTTTAGTAGTAAGGTAAAAAATGAAAACATGTGGCTAGTAGTGCAACCCAAGATGCTCCTACATAAATTAAGAGGGTAGAAAGAAAAATAAAAAAAGGAGCTTGCTTAGGATGTAGGTGATGACAATAATATCAAGGAGGTGGTCTTGGATAGAAACAAATAGGGGGAGCATGAGGACTACTTTGAACATAACAAGGATGAGGATGACCAGGGGTTCCTAAAGGGAATCATGGGTAACCTGGGGATAAAAATAAAGGATATTGGTACCCTAAAACAAAAAATGTAGAATATATTAAGGGACTTTGATCAACTCAGCAAGATGGAAAGGGGGGAGAGAATATTGGGTCAACACATTGATAAACCCTTTGAGGTTATTGGTAATGTAGAAGAGGTCAAAAACTTGATGAAGCATGTACCAACAATTGAAACCAAGAATAGGAACTTAGATCAATTAGGAAAATATCTTCAAAAAAGGATGAATGATCTAAATTCTAGAGTGATTAACATGGAGAAAATAGTCAAGAAATTGGCAGATCAAAACTACATTATTTTGAAGACTATGGCTGACAACTTCAACACCTTGCCAAAAAAGATAGAACAAAGTAAAGGCCAAGACTTCCCTACTGTGAATTAGGACTAGGGTGCAAGCAAGCACACAGGGGCTGATTCTAAGAAGAATGAAGGAGTGCAAGAAAAAAAGATAGATGACATGAAAGCTTCTACGAAAAATATGAGTTCATCCTAGTAGACCAAGGTATAAACATGTTGAAGACTCTGTAGCTATCTAGGGGTTGTCTATCTACTTTTCTTTTGTTGTCTTTTATTGCATAGTTGTATTTTGGCCTCCTTTTTTTGGCTTTTTCTATTTGTTCTCTTTTAGCTTTAAGGCCTTGTTTTCTCTAAACTTTTATATTCTTGTTTCTCTAATACTTTGTTAAAGGTTTTAGGTCCTTTAAAACCCATTTTCATGTAAGCAAAACTAAACATACTAATGTGGTTAGAAAAATACAATACATAACAATGTGTATGGGTCAATACATCCAGTCAGTGCAAATATGTTGCACTATAGTTGGTGCTTAACATATCACCCTAATTTAATACATTGCAAGACCTATCTTAGATATTTCAAGTCACTCTAAATTGTGTACTTGTCAAAAATCCTACCTAAAGATATTGGTTACAAGTCAACATTTTCAAATATGATGTTACCTAACATGTGGTTAACACCTAAAAGAACCTTAAAATGGGGTGTCACTAGAATATGGGGAATGAAAATTCTATTGACTTCGAGGAAGATCAATGGATTCATGATAATCCTCTCATGCATACTAAGTTCTTACCCTTGCGTGAGATGCGTACTAGATTGTATGGCCCTTAGACTCAAAACTTTATCATCCCTGATAGACTAATGGATTACTTTCCAGAACCTTGAGCCAATAGATTTGGGGATTTCTTAGGAGCTACATGAACTTCTCCATACCTATAGGAACTCCCTCACCCAAGTTGAGGACTCTTTAGTGTGGAAACTCATATCCTTAGGGGAATTCATAGTTAAGTCTTCTTATCTCTATTGTATGGGGGTGGGAGGTGGCCCAAGCTAATTGGAGAAAAGCCTAGCACCCTTGGATCCTACCAAAGATAAGCTTCTTTTGGTGGATGAATTTGCATGGGTCTATCCTCACTATCGATAACCTCTAGCATAGAGGGTTTCAACTTGCTAACTGCTTCTTTTTATGCCTCCAAGATGCAGAATATATTCCACACATTTTTATACATTGCCCTTTGCCACAGATGATTGGAGGGAAGCCCTTGCCTTATGGGAAGTCCAGTGGTGTATGGAGAGTGATTTGAAGCAATTTATTCATTGGGATAGTCCAACTACTTAGCCATACCTTAGGAACTTATGGTTGCTTATCACCCCATATGTTACTTGGAAAATCTAGAAAGGAGAGAAACAATAGGATCTTTAGAGAACAAGCCACTACTAGTTTGGGGGTGTCCCAACAAATTATCAGGCTCCTAAAAGAATGTAGAAGGATCTGGTGTTGGAAGCCCACCTCACCCCCCCTCACCCCCTAGGTGGACTAAATATGAAATGGGAATTGACTTCAAATGTTGACTCAAATGTGGCAAAGTCTTGGCTAGAAAGAAGATGGGGTAGTATCCACCTCCTAAGTCTTGGTTCAAACTAAAATTTGATGGTTTGGCCATGATGGGCAGCACCATGGTGGGAGGTTTCCTTCATAATAGTATGAGAAATATGGTGGTTGTCTATGCTATAAACTATGGAGGAGGCTCTAACAATGAAGTTGAAGCACTATCACTCTTGTGGGGATTTAGAATTGTGAGAGCTTAGAAAATCAATAAGCTTTCCATTGAGGGGGACTCTATACTAATCATTAAGGCTACTAAGGGTGGGGGCTAGTGCAACTAGTCGATTAAAGTCATAATTGATGAAATCTAAAGGTTGATAGAAGATTACCATGAGATCCATGTGACACACATATATTAGGTAAGGAATGGCATGGCAGATGAGCTGGCCAAATTTAGCAATGGTGCCATGAGATTAGTTTAATGGGAGGACGTTAGGTTGTTGCCATCATCAACACAAGTCATGATGGAAAGGGAGCATACTTTCAATAATTCCATAAGAATACTCAAAACAAGTGGCAGGCATTTATTTTTCCATGTGGGCATGAGGACAAGGTGCTCCATAAAGGGATTATTTGGAAAGATTGTATGAATTTATGCATTAATGTTTTGACTAGTGCAAGTATTGATTATTGTTGAAAAAGGATACATAGGGTGGATTTAGCAAGATATAGAGAATAGTCTGCTAATGATCAAAATGACAAGTTGTTGAATTCTCACACAAACTATAGCTAGTGATGACCATTTATGGATGGAAAGAGATCGCTCACATGTGTCATGAAGGGTGGATTTAAATTTTTATTTGGGAAACCTTGAAAAATTATGATGGTCATGCACTTCATTTTTTTTTGATGATTGAGGCCTTTCATTTTAAATAACCCTTTAGCAAGGCAATGTTGTCTAAAGAATTGGTTGTTGAACTTGGAGAAGGCATGGGCACTAGTGATCACATTGAACTAGTGGGTGTGGAGGAATGTATCTATAGTAGTGAGGTGGTGATGGTTTACTTATGGGAGGGTGACCTCTTACCATATATGGAAGGTATGGTGAAGCACGATGTGAATTCCTCATTGCAATTCTTCTAGACTTGGAAGGATAAAAAGGTGATTATTAATGGAATGGGATTTCAAATCTCAGAGGAAAAAATTATGAGGGTTGGAGAATTGACTATGGAAGGAAACAACTGGTGGAGGCAAGCCAAGGTTAATGAGGAAGTTAGTTTGCAACAAAAATTCAAATTCAAGGAGGAACTAATGTGAATGTACAAATGGTTTTCACACGAAGGCCTTCCTAAACCATAGGACGCTGGCTATTATGAAATTATACAATATATCACCTTAGAGGACCACTTTTAGGTAATTTATTATTGCCACCTCCCTATTTTGAATCACTTTAGGAATCTAGATTACATTTCATTCCTTTTTCTATTATTGTATTCACTAGAAGATTGTATTTATAGTGCAAAGAGGAAACATGAGGAGGGTAAAAATTTCTACCTTATCCATCGGGGGCTTATGAAATTGTATCTCTAGCATCTAGCCCAAAACATGTTGCTCTTGGTTAACCCTCTGGCCTCTGTCACCCCTCAGACCTTGGTGCTAGCCTAGCCACAAAAAAATCAAGAAAACCTTTGGCTCTCAGATTAAAAATTAGCCTCATAGAGTCAGATTCAGATACTAGGAAGGGAACACAAAGTGTTGGGAGAACTAGTAAACTCTCCGGTTGGAAAAATTTAAGTCCGCCCCCCCCCATCCCAAGTATGATTCCACCTTTGATTCTTCTAAAAGTGATGTCAAACCTAGGAGAAATAAGAGACTACCTTACGACACTAAGTTTGCCACCTACCCTCTTAACCCTTCCCATATGTCTAACACTCTAGAGGCTACCCCAACTAGAAGTAGGGGGGAAATATCACATCCCCAAGAAATGAAACCACCAAAAATGTTGGGAAGAAAGGCAAGCATGGACATAGTAAATTGAAACTAGAAAGGCTTGTATAGTCTATGAGGGACCTAGCAGACAATCAAACTGGTATCTAGCAGAGATTCAAAATTTTCATTGAATTTTCCACCAAGGTCATGCACTCCATGGCCACAATCCTCTACTTTTTGCAGGTGAATAAAGAGGAGAAGGACTTGGGAAATTCCACCAAAACAACATGATCCATCTATGGATTTTTGATGGAGGGTTGACTAAAGACCATCCTAGATAAACCAATCATGGTGGAGGGGGAGGATGCTAATAAGGACATGTCTGAAGAAAACAAGGAGGACAAGCATGGGCAAGAAGAGGGCAACTAACCTTAGTTTTAGTGTTTCTTTTTTGTTTTTATGCTCATAACTATGAACTTGGTACCCCATGGGATTTTTTTTTAATACTTATATCAATTAATGGGACTAATAGTAGGGATTTGTTTAGGTGTTGTTGGTCTATTTTATAGTATTTTTAACATATTAATTTAAGGACTAATAGGTTGGTAATGAAATAATCATAACAAAACAACATCACATAAAAACATCATAAAAACATGGATACTTCCCAAGCCTCTGCTAAACAATCCTATTTCATCGAACTACTAGGTTTCCCAAAAAAACCATCACAAGATAAAGCACAAAATCTCAACATGTATTTGAAATAAGTGTAGTTAATAAAAAATTTTAGTTTTCATTATAATTTCATAAGAATCTGTTCACAATAAAGTTTCAAGTTTTCATTTTCAAAATTTTTCCAGTTTGTAGCTATCCTAAGTTTAGATGATCAAAATATTAGTGTATCATCATAGTCTAAGAATCTTTTTTTTCTAAGAATCAACCATATATTAATATCACCTCATGCAACAAGATGTACCAAAATAAACTTACACAAATTCAAATTTCAGTTGATAATTTAGCCAGGACTTTGCTATTTGAATTCCAATTCAACCATTATATATATATATATATATATATATATATATATATATATATATATATATATATATATATATATATATATATATATATATATATATATAAACTCTCTCATACATACTAAATCTTTATATATACAACACAAGAATTAATTATTATTTTAATAATAGATAAATTAAATTTTGTTATTGATTTAAAATATTATTTATTATATAGTTATATAAAAATATCAAATTATAAATTAATAAATATATAATAACTCTAATAAAATTAATATTAATTAATAACTAGAACAAAAAATTTATCTAAATTAACTATTAATGAAAATGATAGAAAATGAATATGATAAAACAAATTAAATTTAAAATAGATTAACTCTTAAGTACCCCAAATAAAGCACATCAAGGAAAACTTCAAGATTAGAAAACAAACAACATATTTAATTGTTCAATGGGGGAAGAGTAAAGTCACGTGCCCTCCAAATAATATGAAAAAAAGGATTAACATAAAAATAAGTGTGTTTGGTGGGGGACCTTGTTATCTTTTGACTTATATATTAAATAGATGATGCATGTCCTAAGTAAGTGTTTTCTACGATACTACCATTCTTATTTTAGTAATTATATTTTTGAAATATTTTTTCTTAATTTTATATATATATATATATATATAATATGTTTTTCTTTAATTCATTAACTGCATTGTTTTAAGTTTTCATTTTCAAAATTTTTCCAGTTTGTAGCTATCCTAAGTTTAGATGATCAAAATATTAGTGTATCATCATAGTCTAAGAATCTTTTTTTTCTAAGAATCAACCATATATTAATATCACCTCATGCAACAAGATGTACCAAAATAAACTTACACAAATTCAAATTTCAGTTGATAATTTAGCCAGGACTTTGCTATTTGAATTCCAATTCAACCATTATATATATATATATATATATATATATATATATATATATATATATATATATATATATATATATATATATATATATATATATAAACTCTCTCATACATACTAAATCTTTATATATACAACACAAGAATTAATTATTATTTTAATAATAGATAAATTAAATTTTGTTATTGATTTAAAATATTATTTATTATATAGTTATATAAAAATATCAAATTATAAATTAATAAATATATAATAACTCTAATAAAATTAATATTAATTAATAACTAGAACAAAAAAATTATCTAAATTAACTATTAATGAAAATGACAGAAAATGAATATGATAAAACAAATTAAATTTAAAATAGATTAACTCTTAAGTACCCCAAATAAAGCACATCAAGGAAAACTTCAAGATTAGAAAACAAACAACATATTTAATTGTTCAATGGGGGAAGAGTAAAGTCACGTGCCCTCCAAATAATATGAAAAAAAGGATTAACATAAAAATAAGTGTGTTTGGTGGGGGACCTTGTTATCTTTTGACTTATATATTAAATAGATGATGCATGTCCTAAGTAAGTGTTTTCTACGATACTACCATTCTTATTTTGGTAATTATATTTTTGAAATATTTTTTCTTAATTAATTATATATATATATATATATATATATAAAATATGTTTTGCTTTAATTCATTAACTGCATTGTTTTAAGTGTAGTTTTCTTTATTATTATTTCTTTTACACAAAGTTGCATAGTGAATATGTACCTACTTTTTTTTAAAGAAATAATACATTTTAACTTTTCCATCAAACCCCAACCAACCTAATTCATTTTCTCAACAATTTTTTGATGTGGGTTTTAAATCAAGGATTTCATAATTGCAAGTGTTTTTTCTTTCAATTTCTCTAATTAAGATATGAAGTTTCATCTTGATTGCACAAATCCAAACTAATGAAATAATATGGAAAATCAAATTTCAAGCACCTAGAAGACATGAAGAATACAAATATAAATTCTCAAACAGAGTTCTACAATGGGTTGTCAAACCCTACCTTATGTTGATGCTAACAATATAGGAAAATCAAATAAAATCCTTGCTACTCCAAATCCCTTCCAAGTCTCCAAATTTTTTTTTGCTCAAATTCCTAAAAAATTTCTCCTCAAAACCCACGTGTAGAAATGAGCTCAAATCTCTTAATAAAGAGTATAACCCTACCTAAGGTTTCTAGTTCACTAACATACAAAGGCCTCTCATTAAAAACAAATTTTTTTATTTTAATTTATTTAATTCCCTTGTGCATGCTTTTTTCTTTTAATTAGAATAAACCTTTTTTATACTATTCACCCTTCATTTAAAACAATAATAATAAGATATTTGTTTTCTTTTTAGAAAACATATTTATTAATTTTACTACTATTAATACTTAAAGTCCATTATTTAAATGCAACTTCTAAAACAATCGTTATTAAATTAAATAAATACAATTGCACCAAATTTAGTCTTTTAATTAAATCTTTAAATTTATTGTTCCATTTAATTAATTTCTCAATTAATTAAATATAATAATAAAAATTCCTTTATTATTTTTTTGTTTAATTAAATCATTTAATGGTCTCTTTGGTTGATTTAATTATATGCAAAAATCACACCAGACCCACAAAATCAAAAAGAAAAACTTGTCTAAAAGACAAATACAAATCAAATTCAAAGGTTAAAAATTGTGAATTCACCTCACTTTGTTGAACTCAGAAAACTAAATAAATAATATATTTTTCCTATATTTTAGGACAATTGACTCAAATTTAGAATTTGAACTGGAGAACTATCTCCCCTCTCTTACCATTGAGGTATTGCAATAGGGAACATTGTTGATAGGGATGTGATCCTTATAGGTCCCTTTGACATTTTTTCGTACATTTATTCTCATCCATTTGTATTTAATTTAGTAGTTTATATTTTGATTTAATTTTTTAATATTTGACTAGTTGTCCAAAGTGATTAGTTTCATTGATTTTATTTATTTGTTATTATTTAGTTGTCTAATTGACGTCTAACAAACATTGATTTATCTATATGATTTGGAAAGGTGTAATTTATCTTGGAAATATATAGTGACACAATCAAATTCTAGAAAAACTCTGATATTGCTAATGGATAGTGGAAATCAAATGACAACAAGACAATTAAATTATTATATAATTATTCTAATACATCTATAAGACCATCTATAATTATTTAATATTAGATTTCCTTATCAAAGGGGATATTACATTTACATTGTTATCATTTCTCCTATATACCAATTTTGTCATGTACTTACCGATCATGCATTCTTAATCCTATCACTAAGTTTCTATCAATGACAACCAAATACATTACTATATCTAAGTTCACCTTTCAATTATTGATCTACTTATGTCATTCTCATAGAAATGCCAAAATCTTTGTTAGAAGAAGTTGGTGGTTGTTTCAACATTTTTTGGGAGCCAAACCTCATGTAGACACTCAAAATTATCTTTTAGGCTTTTCCTACATTTTAAGAAAATTGTGTTTGTACCTTGAAATTATGTTTTGAATTTCAAAGAGTGTTTTGCAATTCTTCTTATCTTCATCTAGAATAGCTTTAGGAAAATATCTAGTTATCTAGGATTTATTTTGAAAATTGTGTAAAATGGAAAATTTTCAAAATTTGTCAAAAATGGAATTATTAGTTTTGGGGTTCTTTTAAAGTTTTCTTGGTCATTTAAGGATTTTTTGAGGATTTTAAAGGTAGTTGTTGATGAATAGAAAGACTACTGAGTTTCAAAACTCTTGTATTTCATCTATTCCCATTCTTAAGTAATGAATTAGTGTGAAGATCCACTTCTATATGTTGCATCATTTCAAAGTAAATTAGGGATAAAGTGAATAAAATATTTCGAGAATAATTATTTAAGACAAAATTATCTTTAAAATATTGATTATTAATTTTTGAAATGCAAAAAATAATGATAATTTCAAATCATACTTGTAATTTGAGGTATATTAATAGGCATCTAGAATAATTAAGGTTCTAGGAGATGATAAGATGCAACATACATTTTCTAGAGATTTTTTCTTCAAAATAAAACATTTTTATACTTTTCACTCAATAAAATAACTTCATAAACCTTAGAATATATAGTTTTAGTACCTCTTACAGAGGAAAAGAGAACACAATGAGATTTATAATATGATTCTTAAGAGAAAGAATCATATTCACGAAGCAAGAAAAAAATACCATGAGAATAAAATGTTATTATTGTAATAAACAAACCAAACAAATTGGGCTTGTAGAAATTAAGCTAGTAATATTCTAAAAGAAAAAACACTAATGGTCAACCTAATGAAGGTAACTAAGAGCTTGTATTAAGAATTAGGATCCATGAGATGATGAAGATGATGATGAGTATGATGATGATGGTGAGAATGAGTACGTATTTTGAGTGTTCATATCTAAAGGTGGGTGACATCATAAAACCATATAATTTTTAACATCTTAAGTTATCTTATTCCTCTATGATTTTTCTTCACATTAGAAGTATTATTAGATTTCATTCATTTACTTTCAACATTAGATGTCTATCTTTAGTTTAGTCATTTATGAAGAATAGATTTACTTTATTAATTTTGATAGAGACATGTAGCAAATTTTGTGCTGACATCAATTATATGCATGAAAACCTAACCTATCAGAAGCATGCATAAATAAGAAATCATTAGTAGCATGTGCATATCAAAGATTATAAAAAATAAAAAATAACTAATGTTAGGCTTGATTTTTATAACTTGAACAACCAAAAAGCAAGAGTTCTCTCACAACCTCAAAGCAGCTCAACAAGGGTGCCCATAAGAGGCCTTGTTGGTGTGCTTAAGTGTGGGGGATGTGGATGTGCTCTCCCAAACAAAACTATGAATCCCAATGATTCATAAAATGATATGCAATGATAAAGAGACTATACTAAGATGGATGGAGAATACTTCAAGCAATGGCTATGGAAGCAACCATCCTTGAAAGCCCTCAAAGGATATGAATGTGGATGCAAGAAATCAAAATGTAAATGAAATAAAATCTAGCAGCTACTAAGGGGTTAGAAAAAATAAATAAAATCACCAAGACCACTACAAAGCTCTAATTCTAAACTAGCATGATAACAATGCAAATGAGGGAGATGATAAATGCTTGAGACAAGAGCTCTATTTATAAGATTGAGAGAGGCCTTGGAGAGGTGGCATCTATGTGGCATCCACATAGGTTCCACAAGGGAGACACATGGTTTAAAGGATAAAGCCATGAAAAAGTCAAAAATAACCATTATGATTGAGACATTCAAGGTGTACTCACCTTTGTGTGAGCAACCTTCGGAGAAGGAGTGGGGAAAAAAGGTGTAAGAGGTGTAAATGAAGTAAAATATTTATTGGATCATGAGCTTCTCACACATGTGTGAGCAAACACTTAGAAGCTAAAAGGTGTTTAGAAAGGTGTTTAAGATAAATAAGTGGGATTAAGTAGTGGGTAGGTTTAGAAGGATGAGAGTGATGCATGTAGACTTAGGTTTTAGGATGGGATTATGATTAAATTAAATAGGATTTAACTTAATCATAGGATTAAATAATTTAATAAAGTGGAGGGGATTAAATAAATTAGAATTTATTTAATAGGGCATTTATGGAGCATTTTGCATTAAATGAATTTAATATATTAGAGGGGAAGCATTTAAATTAAATTTAAATACATTAGGAAATGAACCTATTTAATTAAATAATTAGAAGAGTGAAAAATATAATTGTAAGAATTTGCCTAAGGGTAGAATTCACCCAGGAACTAGGAACTCAAACACAAGCACAACTATAGACCAGAAAGAGAGAGTATGATTAGAATGATGATATATTCATTCAATATGCAATGTGTAAGTACACTAGGAGTGCTTGTATATAAAGGCCTCTGAGATACATCTAGAATGCCTCAAAATCAACACCATGATATGCCATACAACCAAGCACATGTCCACAAAATATGGGTTATCCTTCATTAAGCACAGAAGTAAGTGTAGTGATGAGAGGATAAGCCTACAAGGGTGTGACACACAAATTAGTGTTGTAGACACCATGTGTTAAAATAGAGTTGTGTACTCTTGTGTTGTCAACATGACAACTCAAAAAGGTGCACAAACTCCTAAGTGTCTCACAAAATAAAATAATAAAATAATGCAAAATAATAAAAATAATGTATTAACCTAAGTAAACTTAAGTGCAAATAGTAAATATGTATTTACACCAACACCCCCCCTCCCCCCCCTTAAGTGAAACTTAGGTGAATGCCCTTAGGCTTATGAAAACTGGGATGAAGAGGTATGATGGATCTCAGCTACTAGGCCATGTTAGGTACCCATCTACATAATGAAATGCAATCTCTCATAAAGTGGAGAAAGAGGTAAAACCTCATGGGAAAAACCCTCACCCAAAAAGAGAGATAAATAAAGATGCATGGATGGATGGAGTAATCAAGACCCCCCCCCCCCATTATGACATACATCTAGTATCCTTGTGCTAATGTTGATGCTCACCCCTTCCAACTATGCTAAAAAGAATGAATACAGATCTAGCAAGGATGTCTGTTGAACCTATTCCAATGAATCATCTATCTCCTCAACTAACAAAGAGACCTTTGACAACTGTTGTTCATAAGTATCCACAATCATGCCAACCTATGAAGATTGATCATGTAGAGAATGGACATTTGGGTCAGAGTGAGCCATCACAACAACTATAGAAGGATCATTGTCATCACTAAGAAGATGTAAGTCCTCAAGGCTATCTCCCAAGTCAACTAAAGATGGAGCTAGAAGATGAGATGTACCATGTTGTGCTGGACCTTTCACTATGGCAATGTAATCATGTGGACTATACTAATGATGTGACCTCTCACTGCAAGTATTGTGTCTAAATATATTGAAGCACTATCACTGGTGTCACTGTCAGTCTCCACTGTGTATAATGTGCAGAGAGGAGTAGAGGATAATCTAGGTGAACTTTCCTCAAAGTGAACATCCTTCTCCACTAAATTCTCAATAGTCTCTAGATAAATTAGTTTGTAAGCTTTAGCATTGTCTTCATAACTGATGAAAGTACAAGGCTTAGGTGTCGATGCCTCACAACCCTTGGAAGATAGGTTAGCCCATGCTAGACAATCGAAGACTGTAAGGTGACTCACAACTAGTTTTTTGCCACACCATTCCTCAAAAGGAGTCTTCCCATCTAAGGCATTATGAGGAGACCTGTTAAGTATGGCTTCAACTTCAAGTGTAGGATCAAGAGACTTAGTTTTGATCATGAAACTTGACATGGTTTTGAGAGTCCTAATCCTTAGTGTTGCAACATTTGTCCTGTGCAGACTGAATGATGGTGGATTCTGAAGATCAATCCCCTCAAGTCTACAAAAGTCCTTAAGTCTTCTATCTACATATCTATTCCCATTATCCACCCTTAGTACCTTGCTGGCTTTCCTTGACTTGTGTTCAACATGAGTCTTAAATTCTTGAAGCTTATGAACCACTTCATTCTTATGATGAAGGAAGCTGACCCAAGTGAATCTTGAAAAGTCATCAATAAATGTGAGGATGTAATAGACTTTTTTGACTAAAGTCACTACAAAGGGTCCTACTAAAACCATGTGAACTAACTAGAGAACAACTAGAGCTCGAGAAGACTTCCCTTTATCATACTTCTCCTTGAGATGCATATCCAATGAACATGATGAACACTCTCCCTTAGAAAAGTTGATGTTAGGTAGACCTTTGACCATGTGTTTTGAGAAAATTTGCCAAAGATGGTGGAAGGCAAGATGACCAAACTGCTCATGCCATAATCTGGTTTGTGAAGTAGAGTGAGTCAACAAGGCTTAAGAAGGAGACTTATGCACAAAGTGGGAGAAGGAATAAAGCCTCTTGTCATCATTGACTTTCCCCACTAAAACCAATGAATCATATCTAAGACTATGCACCATCACTAAATCTGGAAGGAAATCAACTTTATGAACATCTCCAAGGTGAGTGATTTGGTAAACTGAGAGGAGATTAAATCTAAGGTTTAGAATGTAGAGATTCCGTTTGCACATGTCCTTTTCCTTCAACTTCCATTTTAGTATCATCTCCCATGAAGATGTGTGGTACCTTTGACTGCTTCAATGAAGAAAAATCTCTCTTTGAAGAACCCATATGGTAAGAGGCACCTGAGTCAAGTATCCATTCTGAAGAATTTGTGTTTGCCATAAGTGCTTCCCCTTTACCCTTTGAAGAGGTTGGAGTTGTATCCTTAGAAGTACCTAGCACTTGAATCTTGTTCTTCAAGAGTAGATTTTCCAACTCATTGATTCTTTTAGTCTTGCAATGATGTTCGTCATGATTTGGCTTTTTGCAATATGCACAAAAATGTTTGTCCTTCTTTTCATTACTTCCCTTCTTGTTGGAAGAAGAACTGCCTTGTTGAGAGGAGGATTATTGTGTCTTAGATTGTGATTTTTGCTTCCACTACTTCTTCTTATTGTTGTTTTTACCTCCTTCACTTGATTGGTGCTCATCACTAGCCACCAAGGCTTTGGTCTTTGATGAATTGAGAAGTCCTAAATCAATCAAGTGATATTGTTCAACAATTAACATTTCTATGAATGCATCAACTGAAGGCTTTTTGTAAGCAGATCCCATGGTCAACTTGTGAGTATTGAAACTCGAAAAAAATGAAGCATACTCTGAAGGTAGCCTCTTCAGGATGTGATGAATCAACTTTTCATCCTTTATGGGATTTCCACAATCTTTAACAAGTTCCCTATACTCATTGGATTTGATGATGTAATCCTGAACTATGTAAAAGTTCTTTGGATCCAAGAGAAGTAGATCATTCTCAATCTAAAATCCCTTTTCTTTATCCACCATACCATACAATGATTTAAGTTTATCCCAAGCTACTTTGGATTTTGTACTACTGGCAATGTGAAACAAGAGATCTCTATGAACAAAATTCTTGATAACTCCTAAAGCCTATCAGTCTTGATCTTTCTAATTAATGAGTTCTTTAGCATTAGTAGATTTGGTAATTGTACCATCAACATAAAGACTATATCCCTTTTCCATTATTCTACTCCATGCAATATCTTTCCATGTAGAAAAGTTGCATGAAGTTAGAGTAGGACATTTAAAATGCATGATGCAAAAATGAAAACAGAACAAAAAAGAGATACAAGAACATAGTACACATCCCCCACAAAGTAGATGCTTTTGGCACTTTATAAGTAGTGCATGTACAATGGGCCACTAGTTAAAATGAAAAAAGTGGACTTTCTAATTTTCCTTTTACAACTACCTTTTCAGGATTAAATCTATCACTAAGCATTGTAGCTTAGATGTACAATAATTCTAAAAAGTAATCAAAGCTTTATAATGCAAAAAAAAGGCCTAATTTTGAAAGTGAGACTTTGGTCAACACAGCCCTAAAATTTGGTAGGAGATCTAGAAAGTAGATATAAAAACAAACATTTAAAAAAAAAATAGAACATGAAAAAGTGATTAGATGTGCCTGTACGGAGTGTTTGAAGTTGTAAAATGTAGGATTATGTAGAAATAGTCACCAAAAAATGCAATTTCTATAAAATCTATGCACCAAAACTAGAAAGGAATACCACCACTAGAAAATTAAAAAAATTCTACCCAATTTCAAATAAAAATTCACCTGAATCGGAGTCTAAATGTTCAAGTTATAGGCTTGTAAAGTCAGGCTACCAAATCAAAAAGCAATCTAGAGAGGAGTCTAGAAAGAAAACTACATGCTTAAATTTGATGGTCAAATGGCCATCATAGTAGTTATAAAAGGCCTAGTTTTCATGATCAAATAGTAATCAATTTTGACACAATTTTCTACTGACATCAACAAAAAAATTAGGCCCCCTACTGACGTGTCAAGCTGACTCAGCATCTATACTATATAGATGTGATGTGGCAATAGTCGTATGACATATGGAATAGCTAACTAGGGTAGATGATGTGGCACCATACATTGACTATACCTTGCTAACATGGCAAAGGTTATGTGTTGTTAGTTCACTGTGGCATTGTGTTGAGTCAAGGGCTAATGGGTGAGGACTTGCCACATGGCATGTTCACACTGGTTTGTGTGGTATGGGTTTTAGAAAACTACATGTCTATTGTGCAGGGATCTACGAGTGAGAGTTTTGAACTTGTTTGGAAAAATAGATAGCAATGGAATATCTACTCTCCTTGCCAAAATATCTGTTGTTGTCTCTAGAGAAATGGATGCAAGATGTTTCAATACATTGGAGTAAAGAGATTTCTCAGCACCAGGAAAAATGTCACCAAGTTTCGGTAATTACTACATTCCCAAGATTTTAAAAATGTGACCAAAATCTTTGAATATGCTACTAGAATTTGAGAAAGGCAATGCCAATGGAATGAGTGTCTGTGGCACTAGGAAAAGCACAATGCACCAAAACCAAAAAAGATCGTCACTGGTATTTTCCAAATTCACTAGATTTTATTTAGGAAAAATCCCACATTGTGGGTGAAATTGCATGAGATGTGGTTTATTAACAAAGCCGCATGTTGTTTGAAACAAATGACCCTTCCTTGGTGATATATTCGTTGATTGAAAATTTGTGCCAAATTTGTGTAGTACAATCACTAAAAAAGTGTAGAGATATGCTTGCTACCCATGAAATTAGACCTCTATGACAAAATAAAAATACCTCCAAATAGCAGAGCCAAGGTGTCATTGCCCAGTTCTACTAAAAAAATTTCTCTATTGGATGCTCGAAGGGAAATTTTTTTTTTGAAAATATAGTAAAAAATAACAAAGAAATAAAATATAGATTTGAATAAATCAATTAAATCTACAAAAAAATGACCATACCCAAACTGAAAATCAAGGCCTCTAGGTGTCGATTTGCAAAAAAAAATTGCCTCACTATTGAATTTGGGCCAAGGTAGCCAATTTTATAGTTGATCTTCATTGATTCAACATTCTAAACACAATGGTGAGGTCAGATCTAGCTCTAGACACTCTCAATTTTTGCAGTACTCTAGATTCGGGCTGAGGTGCCGAAACAACAATAGTCTTGAATAGATATGTGATGAGAAAATATCCAAGCTCTAATACCATGTAAGAATTTTTCTAAGGGTAGAATTCACCTAGGAACTAGGAACTTAAATACAAGTACAACTGTAGACTAGAAAGAGAGAGTATGACTAGAATGATGATATATTCATTCAATATGCAATGTGTAAATACACTAGGAGTGCCTGTATATAAAGGCCTTTGAGATACATCTAGAATGCCTCAAAATTAGCACCATGATATGTCATATAACCAGGCACATGTTTACTAGATATGGACTATCCTCCATTAAGCACAAAAATAAATGCAGTGATGAGGGGATAAGCCTACAAGGCTGTGACATGCAAATCAATGTTGTAGACACCATGTGCTAAAATAGAGTTGCATACTCCTATGTTGTCAACATGGCAACTCAAAAAAGTGTGCAAACTCCTAAGTGTCTCACAAAATAAAATAATAAAATAATGCATTAACCTAAGTAAAGTAAGTGTAAATAGTAAATACATATTTACACCAACAATAATTAATTACTAAATAATTAATTATAATGTCAAAGGAAATATTAAATGAATTAATATAGCATTTGGAATAATTATAAGTGTCTACATTTTGGCCCTCTTTGATGTGATGTAAGAATGACATTATATCAAAGAAAATAAAATATAGGTTACTTCAGAGAGGATAGGAGTCCTAGGAGTTATGTCATAGCAACAAAAAGGGAGCAGGATGCCCCCTCATGGAAATAGTGCAAAAAATAAATCTTGAGAAATTTTTGTAAAAAAGTCTTTAGAAGAAAAGAAATGGTAGGACAAAGGAATAGATGAACATTTTGCATGACTCAAGGGTCAACATGGTACGAGAAAGGGTATAGGCTCAAAAGTGGACCTCAGTGGTCCTATATAAGCCTCTGAAGGGCTCAAGGAAGGGTCATTTGCACACCTAGAGAGTAGATAATAGAGTGAAAGATGGATCTAATAGAGAGACTATAGCTTGGAGAGCATGTTTGGGAGCACTAGAGGTCAGTCAAGATGGATCCATCGGTAAGTCAACTATCCCTCCTAGTCAAAATTGTCATTACATATTTAATTTCTACTTTTATTGCTCATCAAATAGAGGCAAAAATAGGTTAGGAAAAGGATGTTAGTTCTCCACTCGGTCATCTTCACAAATGACAAAATAGGAGTTAGGGCATCTGTGAAGACGATAGGATCTATCTTGTAATCTTTGAAGATGACAAGGTTCATCTTTTCATCTGCACAAATACCAAAGAGGGGAAATAAGGTGCAGAGATGGGGTCGCAGATGATGATTTCCATATCATCATCTCTATAGATGACATTTGAGCAACCATCAATAGGAAAACCATCTACACAGTTGTTGGAGATGCTAGATCAGAATCTCCATAGATTGTTGTCTTTATTGATTCTTGTCTACATAGATTGGCATCTTCGCTAATTAGGATAAATTAGCTGAATTGGGTTATGGGAGGACCAGAGGGGGGTGAACAAGGTAGGATGCCCCATGTGTAGATAAGAAAAAGGAACAAGAAACTAGATAATATACTGACCATTGCATGTTTATGCTATAGATGGTGATGGTGATGTTTCAGTCATGGGAGCACTAACCAGTGATGATGGTGTTAGGTGAAACACTCACTAACACAGAGTGGGGTTACATTAGACTATGTGGTTTGGAGCATTTCTATGAGTGGCCTAATCTAAGGGATCACTCAGTGTAGATGTCAACATTGATAGAGTGGTGGCATACACCAATGTTAAGCTTCCACCTACCTACTCGAGTGGTGATAGTAATGTTATTGGATGTGTGGTACTTTCTTTGAGTGTCATTCCATGGTAGATATTTGGAGTATGTACTAGAGGGTGCAGATCCATATATATGAGAGTGCTTTAGGTGCTGACAACAAAGGCTACCAATCTAGAGATCATGGTTGATATGGAGGGAGGCATTAGAGTAGAGGTTACCAAGAATTTCTCTCTACCTAGCCTCACTAATATCAAGGATGGTGATAGACCATGTTGGGCATGGATTTTTGATTGGCTAGACATGAGTGTTGTGCACTCTATAACAAGATGATGATGCAATTTTTTGCTAGGTTAGACTATTTTGGCTAAGTTATACCATGAACTCCAAATGTGTGCTTATAAGACATAGCAGACCCTAGGCCTAGGATTGACATTATTGATGGTGTGGTCATGGGAGCACATAGGTGTGACATGCCCCATTATGAGGCATGAGACTTGATAGCCTAGAGAGCCATATGCATGTCGATACAGGCCACTAGTCTAGTACACCTCAACCAAGTTAGTCAAATTTTGGAGGAGATGTCTAGATGAGATCATCATGCTTGGTTGGACACCATATGATAGTGTGGAGTGGTGGGGGGCTACATTAGCAGCAAGAGGAGAGGATGATAGTAAGGATCAACTCTACATTCCTTACACTTAGATAAATTATTGTCTCATCAATCAAATAGTTCATATTGTGAGGAGATATATGCCCTCTAGGGTGCAATGGTAGTTCAGGAGGATTTAGGATGCAATTCTTGATAGATTCTTATATCTAGTGGTATCTTGAGAGTATGGGAGATTATGGGGTTTTGGGACCACACTGAGATTAGTCTAGATGTCATGGCAAGGTATTTAGCTAGTACCTTAGGTGTACAGATAGGATCAAGTAGATGTAGGGATGAAACCTACATACACATAGTAGTGGGTGGCCCATCAACCAATGTGACTCATGGTATGAGGAGTGCTACTTGTAGCCAAGAATGCATAGGGCAAGGGGGAATGGAGCATGGGATGTGGGATAGTAGCGATGGTGCCACCACCAAGAAAGGGGCATAACAAGGTCCTTGAGGGCACAAAGTCCATTAGAGTAGGCTACAAGCACTAGTAGGCCCGCCATTACTACCAGGGCCAGAGGTATAATAGCCATAGGGGCTAGGGCCATAGCTAGTGCCATAGGGATAGAGGCCATAGCCAGGGCCACAGTAGCCACCACTGCAGGTAGATGTAGAGGCAAGTAGGGTAAAGTATGTTAGCCTCTAGACAAGGGTTTCCTAGTTATAGGCAAAGGTATAGGTGGAGCAAGTAAGGGTAGATAGTGCCTAGCAGGCCTTGTCAACACTATAGGCTGAGGTACATGCAAAGTGAGTATAGGTAGATAGTGCCTAGGAGGCCATGGAAGCACTATATGCTAGGCACAGATGCAAGTGAGTTTAGTGATTTCACCATCTAGGCTAAGATGGATGAGCCATTGGAGATATACACTCTACAATAGGAGGTGGCCACCCTTGAGGCAAAGAGGGAGACACAATAGAGGTAGGTGGATGAGTATCACAACCAACATGCTATCACTCAAAAAATGTTATAGGCTGGGGGCAATTTCTATGATGCAAGAGGCTATGACTTCATGCTGACATGAGGCACAGGTTGTGCGAGAGGCAACCTACTATAGGTCTTTTTATCATGATGCCATGTTGGCCAATTAGCTCTAGCCGAATTTTTGGGATGCATTGAGCTCATGGACTATAAGGGGTCATCAAAGATCAAATCCATTAATTATACCAAGCAAGCCTCCATGAGGAGGGGTAGGGCCCTCACAACTAGCTACATGATTCTACAGTGAGTAATTTTGACATAGTGATGCAGATGCAATGAGTTTTTTATGATGCATTATGCACAATATACTACCTGATTTTTTTATATATGGACTATACACACGCACTTTTTTTTTTGATATATATGACATGATTCGATGAGCCTATATGTATATGGATGATGGTTTCTTATGCATGTGATGTTTATGATGTTGTTATTGACATTACGATGCAGGATGTGTATGATTTTATATTTTATTTGATGACTAATGTGTGGATGATGCAAGTCCTATAGTGATATGTGAGATGTATGCATTTTTTTATTTTACATGTATGGATTTACTATATGCTTTGTGAGATGTATCCTAGTGTATATGTCACTAAATGTAATGGTTGTAATGTATGTATTTAATAAATTAATGTAATGAATAATGGGATCTAATAATGAATGAAATGCCTAATGCAATGAATGTACTAATATGAAAATGAATGTACCCTAAATGAAAATTTTAGTGATAGAAAAAGACACTAATCATGAATGAAAAGTGAAATGATGTAAACTTAAGTGTAAATATGAAATATGCAACTATAATATGAATGAAGCTAATGAATGGACATGTGTTAAACTTTTCATTCATAGGAATCAAGTAGCTTAGCATAGCACAGGGGAAATAAATAGAACCTTTTTCTTAAGTAGAGCATAATGAAATCTTATACTAAATGAATTCTAATTACATGATACCGAGGGATTCAATTTGATTTTTCAAAAGGAGTGATGCACCATATGTTATAGAAGCATAGATGACAAAGTTCCTTTACATGGACTAGACTCTCAACAAAATAGATACTTTAGGATGATAGATGTAGTTTGCATAGTCATGATGGAACAAATGTCATATATGCCTTGGAGAGGTCTAGGCATATCCAAAGTCTTTTTAGGGATCTTTGGTGGAACATGTGCTAACCCATTGCCCCTAGTGAGAAATGCATAACCATAACTTGAAACTAACATACATGTACTAAAGCATCAAAAAAAGATCATACTACAAATGACATGTGTAGTCAATTGGAACCATTCGAGTGAGACCAAAATATGGAAGATCAAGGCACACCATAAAAGGATGCTACTAACACACAAAATGAAATCAACCAAAAGAGACTACATGACCAAGTAGTCATTCAATTCACAGTTCCTACCAAGAACGTTAAGCCTCAAAACTGAAAGTTGTAGTACCATGTGTAGGAAGGATTCATCCTATGAATTTTATTTTTATGTTTGTTGTCACAAATTTTTTTTGGAAATGGCTATGAAAAGAACTAGTCCTCGAATCATTAGGTCACAAATGGTAATTTTGTTTAGGTTTCTATTGTGATCATTATTGTGGGAAAAATATTAGTGTAATGGGATTAGGACAAAAACTCGACGGGAAAATGCCTAGTAGACTAGAGATCTTTTTAGAAATGTCAGTGAAGTGATGCCTCATAGACAAGAGGTCTTTTATTGGATGCATTGAAAGTGCAAGTCAAATAGGACTTCTGCACAAAGATGGGATAAAATGGGTGAAGATGTGGTGAAGGGTGATGAGCCTTGTAGATAATGAACCTTACAGCTTATTTTCAAGATTTTTTTCTTCTTTTTAGTCATTTCTTAAGGTTTTTTGGATTTTTCTAATTTTCTATTTTTTTTGTATTTTTATGGAACTATAACAACACTGTACAGGAACTATAGGATTCAAGCATAGAACCACTTGAGATGTTAGATATTTATAGGCTCAAGGAGTAGGTCTCCCTCTAAAGTGGCAATCTAATATGCCACAAAATCATATTTTGCCATAATAATAAATGGACCAAGCCAATTAGCTTCAAATTTCCCTTTCTTTTCATAGTTTTGGAGATTCCTCATGTTATGCTAGAAAACTAAATCACCCACCTCAAATTCCCAAGGTCTGACCTTTTTGTGAAACTGAAGCCGAAAGCAATTTTGATAGATGTAGAGATGATCTTGGCCATTGCCTTGGGGAAATTATTTGGTGGAAATTTTTGGGTGATTCCAAATTTCCTAAACAATGTGGCAACTTCCTAATATTTGAAAGTAGTTCCATTATCATTCATGATGTCTTGAGGCATACCAAAATTATAGATCATATAGTTCAAGATGAACTTTGAAACCTATCTTCCAATGGTGTAGGTTAATGGAATAGCCTCAACCAACTTTGTAAAGTACTTAGTGGTGAGAATAATATACTTGTGGCCATTTGTAGAATTTGGATATATTTGACCAACAAGATTGAATCCCCAATAGGAAAAGGGCCATGGTGTGATGGTGGGTTGAAGGTCTTGGGTGGGTGCATGTATCAAATTACCATGTTGCTGACAAGGAACACATCTTTTCACAAAATGATAGGCATCCACTTCCATAGTAGGCTAATAGTAGGCTAATAGGCATCCACTGGAATGTGCACTACAAATTCCTTGGTGAACCTCTTCTAACACCATTTGGGCTTCATCTAAACTCAGACATCAAAGGAGGGTTCCATCAAAGTGTTTTCAAAAAAGTGTGTTACCTAGGATAGTATATCGGGTAGTGCAATGGATGAAGGTTTTGCTTTGATTTGTGGAAAGGGCTATGGGGATCATTTTGTGATGAAGGTAGGGAAAAATGTTGAAGTTCCATGGAGACTCAGGATTGACAATCTCACACACCAGATTTGATTCAAATTGCTCATAAGAAGGAAGAAAAAGATTCTCTAGAAGAAACTCACACTTAGGACTATACTCAGGCATGGCGATCATGGAGGCAATGGTGGCCATGACATATATTGCTTTGTTATTAGAACTTGGTATCTATTGGAAGGCTATCTTAGTCAAGTTTTGTCTAAGATCTTCAACTATCCAATGATATGGAAACAACTTTTTATCCTTTCTTTGGTATTCATCTGTGACTTGTTTAATGACCAATTAAGAGTCCCCAAAGATAAGAAGGCTCTTAATATTCCATTTGATAGGTTGATAGAGCCATATTAAAATTCCTTCATACTCAGCTATGTTTTTTGTGTAAGGGAATGAAATTTTATAAGACTTAGGAATGAGGTCTCCCTATAGTGTAACAAACAAAATTCCTACCCTTGATCCCTTTGTGTGAAGGAACCATAAAAAAATAGTTTTGATTGTGTATTAGGGGTAACAGTCATAATTGTGTCATCTAGAAAATCTACTATGATAGGATGATGTCCTTGAAGAGGAGCTTCAACAAGCTAGTCTGCAATTACTTATCCCTTAATGACTTGGCAATCCTTATAGATAATGTTAGATTCACTTAAAATCAAGACCCATTTTGTAGCTCGCCCAATGAGGAAAGCTTTTAATAGCAAATATTTGAGTGTATCTATCTTCGCAATGAGATGTGTAGTGTGATTAAGCATATAACGACATAGTTTCTGCATACAAAAGACTATTGCCAAATAAGCTTGCTCAATAGTAGTGTAGTTCAACTCATAGCCAACTAATGTTTGACTAAGATAGTATATGGCTTGCTAATTACCTTTTCATCTAGTTGTGTTAAAAGAGCACCTAAGGCAACTGAAGTGGCATAAATGTATAGAATCAATGGTTTTCCTACAATTGGAGGGAATAAACTGGTGGATTAGCTAAGCATACCTTAACTTGTTCAAATACTTTTTGACATAAGCAATCCCATTGAAACTTAGTGTCTTTTCAAAGTAAATGTTGGAGTGGATGAACCTTATCTGCTAACTAGGATACAAACTGTCAAATGGACTGTAATCTTCCTTGAAAATTGTAGGGATGTTTCAATGTAGTAGGCGGAAGCATTTCCATGATGACTTTCACTTTGGTGGGATCTACCTCAATGCCTCTTCTTGACACTATGTATCCTAAAAACTTGTCTGTTTTGACCCCAAAAACACACTTCTTTTGAATAAGGTGCACTTTATATTTCTCCAACCTTTCAAAAATGGTAGTGAGCACATCAATGTGGGAGTCACGCATCTTAGATTTTCCTAGAATTTCATCAACATAGTCCTTCATTATGAAATGTACAAGATCATGGAAGATTATAGTCATTGCATGTTGATAGGTGGCACCAAAATTTTTCAAGCCCAAAGACATGACTTGATAAAAAAAGGCTCCCCATGGGGTAGTAAATGTCATTTTATGTTGATCTTCTTTTGCAATTTTGATCTAATTATAGCCAGAGAAACCATCTATTAAAGACAACATTTCATGTTTGGTAGTCAAATCTACTATGATGTCTATGTTAGGAACTAGAAAATCATCTTTAGGACATGCAAGATTTAAATCTCAAAAATTTGAAAAAATGCAAATACCCCCAGATGCTTTCCCTAATGGAATAGTGTTGGAAACCCACTCAGGATAATCGATAGGTCAAATGAATTTTACCTCTAGCATTTTTTGTAGTTATGCTTTGACCAAAAGTGCCACATTAGGATGCATCTTGTGCAACTTTTTTTTCACAAGTTTAATCTTTAGATCTATTACTAAGTAATGCACAACCAAATTTGTGTCTACACTAGGCATGTCTTTGTATGTCCATGCAAAATTGATTTTTCCTTTTTTTAGGAACTCAATCATCACTTTTTTTCTTCGGGACTTAAGGTAGTTGTAATGTAGGTGATTTGTGGATTATCTACCTTACTCAAGTTAACTGGAATTGTGTCCTCATTTAATATAGATGACTTTTCTAGTGATAAATATCTAAATGGCAAGTCAATCTCTCCCTCTTTTGGTGCCTCTAGGAGGTTTTCACTAGGAGATGCATCCTCTATTTTGTCTTTTTCTTCATCCAAAAGTGCTCGAAAAGAGTTTTCACTAGAGGATGGTTTTGTGCCTAAGAGAGTTGACTTGGCTACCAAAGTAGGCTTCCTTATTGTATTGGATGTCATGTTAGTAATCTTGGAGATTCTTAATGCAAAAGAGTGCCATCACTGCTTCATCAGAGTTGCAAATATCAAGAGCTAATGGTGTGTCTTGAATATCCCAATCTATCATTTTAGGGTTGGTGAGGGGTAAGTTGGTAGATGAAAGATCGGCTATGGTAATGGAATAGACATAATTATCTAAGTCATCCTCAATGTATTGGAAGGGTACTTTGAAGAATTCCCCCTCTTTAGTCTCATAATCAGGTTCAACTATACAATATTTGTTAGCAAAGGACACCTTGGGTTTAATCGAGCCCAAACCACATCCTTTATGATAACTATTAGCCTCAAGGGGTTGCCTAATTCCATATTCTTTAGGTCCAAGGTTAGTACCATGATATCCCATGTTTTCAATGATGGGATGAGCCTTGACATACTTATCTTTAGGGAATTCCACAAGATCATCTTTTTAGTTAAAATATAGCCAATCTAAGATATTAGACTCCATATGTTCATCACTAAGTGAACCCCAATGTTCAAATGTTGTCTTATTAACATGCATACTATCCTTATTTGTAGAAGGTGATATTTCATAATTTTTTCCAAAGGATTGGGGGGGAGTGGTAGTTGTCCCACACATAAGGCATTTTCAAACTTATACTCTCCCATTCCTTGGCAAACAAAAGTAACCTTCTTCACTATAGTATTGACCTTAATATCTTTAACCTTCTCTTTTCCTCTAAGTGAAATGGAATCAACATTGGCTAACTCTAGTAGTGTTGTAGAAGGTGATTCCATTATTGTGAGAGGTCTACCTATAACCTTAGTAAACACACTAATTGGACAAATATTGGTTGTGGCACCCTCCAATCTCTTACAAAAAGAAAAGGGTAAAGGATCTCATGGAATTGTGACCTCTCTTTCTTGGTGGGGAAATTTCAAGAATTGATGATATTTAGATGGTACCATTTTGAGTGTATGTATCCAAGGTTGACCAAGCAAGATGTTATATGGCAAGTCCAAATCTAGGACATAGCGTTCAATATTTATTATAGCTAGCCCAACCTTTGGTGGTAGCATGATAACTCCTTTTGATTCTCTTTTTCTTTAATCATATGCTTTTATTGTTATCCTTTTATTGATGTCTAGGAGGTCTTCTAGAAGTCCCAAGAAATGGATCATCTCCAATGTACAAATGTTCAAACTGGATCCATTATCTATAAGGACTCATTTTATTTTATGTTGTTGTATAAGGACATCAATGTGGAGCAACAAATTGTGGTGTTGACTAGGACCTTGGAAATCTTTATCTGTCAAGAAAAGATATTGTTGTGTGGCCATATTTCCAATAATGGTTTCAAATTGGGATGCATTAATATTTTCAGGCACATGAGACTCCAAAAGAGCAGTCTCCCAAAATCTCTTCATGGATGGGTGAGGTGGTGAGGAAGTTCTAGAATGGATATTTGTGCAAGAGTCTTCCCTAATAGGGATAATACATCGTAGCAAGAATTGAGTCTTTGTGAAGTGGATGGCACAATATACACATGTGGAATTGGTGGATTAGTGGGGTTGGGAGTGGCAGATTGCGAAGAAATTCTTCCCCACCAAATGGTTGCATCACAATTGGCTACTTGTAGGACAAGGGTATTTACATGAGTGTCCACTTCTTCAATGTGGCCACACATGGAGTCAAAACCACATATATCATTTTTTTCTATTTTACCACAGAAGGAGCCAAATCTCGATATGTGGTTAGTAAAGTAGTCATAGTGGAGTGGATTTGATGTCAATGTTTATTTTACATTATTTATATTGTTGTTATTGTCAATGTTGTGGTCGGGGAATGGGTTTTGAAATATCTTTAGATTAGCATTCTTAGAAGGTGGTCCTCTTTTAACCTCAATTTCCCCATCATCAACAAGATTTTGAATGAAGACTTTGAGTTTCATACACCTTTTTGTATCATGTTCTTTGATGTGGTGGTATTTGCAATATTCATTTTCCCTATAACATTTCAATTTGGGTTGATTTTCATCAAAGGGTCATGTGTTGGGGAATACCATCAAAATGTGATCCACTAGTTTTTGGAATATGACATCCAATGGTTCACGAAAGTTAGTGAACTTCTTATTTTAATCATAGTCATGGTTTTAATTATTGTTGGCATTATTGTTGTTGTGAGGAAAAAATTGTGTTTGGTTATAAGATTGCTAGTTGTTCTAATTGTTTTTTTGATTCTGATTGTCATGGTTTGAATTGTTGTTGGTTTAGTTACGATAATTGTTGTTGTTGTTGTTGTTTTTGTTTCCAACTTAAAGGTTTTATACACTTTTAACATTAGTGACACCATTGTGAGTAATAGCTTTGTTTTTGGACCAAAACTTGGATTTGATATTGTTGTTTGTGTCATTGCTTGAGAATGAAGAGATATAATGTTTAATGGAACCCTTGTCTAAGAGTCCATTTTCAATGATCTTTCCTTTCTTGACTAATGTGGCAAAGTCTTTAGGACTATCCATCTTAATTTGGAAAGACATCTCTGGCATTAAATTCTTGATGAATATATCCACAAGGTGAGAATCCTCAATTTTGTATGGCATGCGATTAGCAAGATGCCTCCACTATTGTAGAAAATTGGAAAATGTTTCACTATTTCATTTTTTCATGTTGCACAAATCACTCAATGAAGCATGATGTTCAATGTTGTAAGAGTATTGTGCTACAAATTTCCCTATCAAATCATTGAAGGAAGTAATGGATCCTTTGGGTAAGCTCATTAGCCACTCAAGTGTAGGGCCTCCAAGAGTTCATGTGAAGAGCCTCTTAAGATAATCCTCACTATAAGCCACTTCTTGACATAAGATGGAAAATTTCTTGAGATGTGTGATGGGACATGTTTCTCCCATGTATTTTTCAAATTTAGGAATCTCAATGTTTGGTGGAAATAGTATCATGTTAATGGCTTTATCAAATGGAAAGGGAAAAATTTCCTCAAAAGAGAATTCCTTCACCCCTTTGTTGCTCATGTTATGGACCAAATTTTAATATTCATGCAACTACTAGACTAGATCTTGGTTTGGTTGCATTTTTGATTGCTAGGAATTGATGAACCCACCTCCAAAGTTGTATGTATTCCCAAACATATTATGAGTTGGTGGAGGTGGCAATACACCACTTTGGCCAATGTATTGATATGTAGTTGTTGGAATTGACATAGATGTTTTCATCATACTTGTTGGAATTTGTAAATAAGAGGAATATATTGGTTGTGTTGGAATTGCCCTTTTTTGTGTAGGTACTCGCCCAACATTTAAGCATCCTATAGTTGGACCTATCAAGGTTAACTGTGGAATACTAGGACGTGTAGTAGTTTTGGGCACATCACTAATGATTTGTTGAATATGTTCTACATTTAATTGGAACATAGGTTGTTTTGAATCACTTGATGTAGGCATGGAACTAGTTCTCACCATAGATTCTTTTTCCTTTCTAGATGGTTGGGCTATGTTTGAAGTTGGAAACACAGGAGCACCATCCTTGGTAATTTGTCTAAACAAAGTTCTCTCATAAAAACTCATAGGGACATTAAAATCATCTTTAACTAGGTTTAGGAAGATCTCAATCTTGTTTTCTGTAATAGACTTTTCCAACATTTCCAATTTGTATGGATCTTGAAGAAATGTTTGGACATCACTAGGGATATTATTATTGTCAATGAGATCTTCATCTTGGTACACTTCTTCATCATCATGTGAATTACTCCCAAGAGTGGTGTTTTGAAAAGGATTCTCTCATTCTTGTGTGGATGTTGAACTAGGTATATCAAATTTTGTACTAGGGGGAATGTGCTCCCCAATGAGGCTGATCATGGAGGAAAAGGATTCTCCATCTCTTGTTGTCTTAGTAATTCTAACTAATGAGACATAGGATTAAATGTGAATGTGCTAGATCATGTTTGTACCATACAATTGTGACCAAACTAATGGGTGGAATGTTGTGAAAGAAAAGGAAAATGTGAGAGAGAAATTGAACCTTATATGATAAAAGGGGCAACAACCTAAACATAAACAAAAGACCTTGTTGATTTGGAAAACCAATTGTGAGCTAGGATAAAAAGTATGTTTCTCCTACCAAAGATGGACAAGTGATCTTTGGGCAAGATAGGACACCAAATAGATTACTCACTATTTGGAGATGGACTTGTGATCCCAAATGAGTGAGTGCAACTATAATAAATGTTTGCTTATGGATAAAGGTCTAGTGTTGTAATCTTGGAAGTTTTGTGACTAAGATGTTTGTATGCCAAAAGATTAAGGTTCAAATGATTAGGCTCCTTAGAGGAAATTTTTCAAATGGAATACTAGGAATTTTGAAAATGGGTTGATGTGGAAAATGAGGGTGATATGGTCCCTATGCGGATAACTCAATCTTCTCTCACTAGGAAGAAAAATCTTGGGATCACTCCAAGGAAAGTAGACCAATTTCAAAGTTTATAATTTTATAATATTCTATCATAATGGTCTTGTTCAACTTTCTCTTTCTTGATGCCTTTGATAGTGTATCAAAAATTTTTATCACCGTGTGCTAGGTTTTTCCTTTCCTTGTAGGAAAATGGTTTGGATAATTTCATATTCTTAGGTTTGACTTTGTTTGTAATGCCCCACCCAAAGATCCTTGGAACAAGGATTCAACTCAAGCAAAGATAATTTTTTTTTTAGAAGTATGAATGCACATGACAACATTATATAGGGATCACAAAGATTGCAATGAAAGACTTCACCAAAAATCCGAGCAACCAATGAATCTCTAGAAGCCACTACCAAACTAACACACACAAACTCAAGAATGAAAACCAAAGATGACATTAGAACACAAAATCTCTAAACTATCAAAGCATGGAACCACAAGCAATCCTAAAGGGTACTCAAAAGTCCAAGTTACATTCCTCAAAGAATAGTGGAGAGGCCTCCTATTTTTCATGTGAGAGAATAACAACTAATAGTCTCGCGTGAGAAAGTACACTAACCCATGCAAGGAAAAACCATCTCATGTGGTGACATGCTTAGTTCAATAGCCAAAACACCCAAACTAGTGTGGGTTTTTGTATGAGAATTCACCAAGCTATGCGAAGAAACCCAACACACCATGTAAATAATTGCATTCTCATATGAGAAAATACAATTTCGCTTTAGGATTCAAATTAGAAAACTAGAAAACATAAGGATAAAAAGATAGGAAATAAATTTCCTCCACATTGGGGAGTACCGAATCCACATAAATTGAGGAGTGATCACTCGAGTGCATAAACAACAAGATCACATGAAACAAGAAAGAGGAACATCTATCTATCTAATCCAAAGCAGTAAATTAATGTATTGAAAGCAACCTCATAGTGTATGGAAATAACATCACAATGTACAAAAATAACATCACAATAACTAAACAACCAAACTAAGTACTTGATTCCTTCCAACCGTCAATAGCATCACAAGACCATCATGGATCCTAGCCATCCCCCATGTGTAACATCCCAAACTACCAACTAGAGCATCGATGTTATCTTATGAGGACATCACTACTAAAATGTGTTACAACATAAGATTAAGGAAATCTAACATGCTAATAGTAAAGCATTAAATAATCCAATAAGTCAACCACATCATCTATCATATGCTAACATCATATGAATAGGAAATCCAACATGTTAAACAAATAAGCAATAGATGTGCTAATAGAACAATTCACATTGTCTAATCATATGCTAAACATCTTAATATAGGAATGCATCAAATAAAATAGCATCATCTAAAAATGATATCCAAGCATTCAAATGAAAGCATAAATCACAAGAAAGTATACTCCAAAAGTTGAAGTGTCAAGTGAAAACATCTAGCAATGGTTGCATTAGGACAAAAGACCATCTTTGTACACCAGTCCCTAGTAGTGGTATAGGTAGCTACACCTCCCAACCACATGGCACCCATAGGTCCACACCCTTTTTGTTGATGGAGATAATGATCCAACCACAAACACACATAAAGAGCAACAGCCATGCCTAACACTCATGCTAGATAGTATGATGATTGAAACTAAGAACATAGATAATGGATAAAGTACAAGTCCTGGTTAGACACTAAATGGGATACTAAGTAGGAGTTGACATCATGGAGAGTTGCTTGGCATCGAAAAGCCCAAGCTAAGATCATGCATTTCAACTCCTCAATGGAGGGCCCCACATATACATTTTATTATCTTAAGTTTTATTACAAGTCACACATTTTCTTTAGTTATCACTTGATTAAAACTTCCTCTGCCAACCCTATGGGAAATGGTCACTAGGCTGTGAGATAGAAGCCCCCTCCATATGTTACCCTATCCTACTCATGCTCATTCAATGATGAGTACCCATAGGCATGGAAATCCCCAACCCAACTTGAATGATCATAGCTTCTAGAAGTACCATACAAGATCAAGCCTCACAAGTCACCTGACAAAAGTACATGCACATACCCATGTGTGGTGCACCACCATCATGAAGATCATAACACAATGACTAGATGAGAACACAAGAAAAATATCACTCAACTAAAAACAACTCAGAAGGATGGATTCCCCATGAATCCCCAAAGAACAATAAAATCTTACATCATGAAATCACTCAACTGACCTCAATCCAGGAGTATGGATTCTACACAAATCCCAATTATGAAACAAGACCAAACATCATGAACTCACTAAATTGGCCTCAATCTTGGGAGCATGGATTCTATGTGAATCCTAGTGTCCACGAAGCAAGAACAAAGGTCCAAAAGAAACCATAGCAATAGGTATAAAATCACTCAATCAAACATGAGTTGAGAATATGAATGCAACATGTATCCCAATGTAAACATAAAAGTGTAATAAAGGTTTGACTGACACCCAAATGGATAATCCAAGTCTACGACCCAAATTGTGCCAACAAAACTTGAGAAAATAGGGCAACAAACAAAATGAGGTAAAAACCCCAAAATTTGTAAAACTTTGAAATTAAAACCCATTTAGCCTTTGGGTACGAAACCCCAAAAATCCAAAAATAATTAAATTTTGACACCATATGCTAAAACAACCAACATAATAGTGCAAAACCCCAAACCCTCATCCCATAAAATAGGGAAATGCTCATACCCGATCAACTGAGCATAACCAACAAATGAAAATGCAAGTGAACACTAGTTCTTAGCCTTCTAACAAATGGCTACCAAAATAGAAGTAGAAATGAAGTAGAAACAACAAAATGGTAGAGCCCTACCTCGCAGCCAAAAGGGCAAAATGGAAATTTGAGCCATAAAATAAAAAGCCTATAGAAGTGGCTGAAAATTGTGGCAATCCAAGGTCTCCCTGAGTTGGATCCAACGAGCTCAACCTCACGATGACCCATGCTTGTAGCTCCCACAATGAAGAAAACAGTAAATCCTCATGAAGAGGAATTTGGGTTTTACTCTCAAAATTTCTAATTCAAAAGTGAGAAGTGAGGAATTAAACTCATTTTTGGATATTTATTCACTTTTCAAGTGAATAATCGATTACAAAAAATAACTAGTCAACCTAGTTAAACCTCGAATTGACCCAAATGAAAATAGGTTGTTTCTAAAAATAGAAATTCATTGATGGTGAAATTAAAATAAACCAATTAAAAATCCCAAAAACCCAAAAGACATAGAAATTTCCTTAACAACTTTCATGACAATGTGAAACTCAAAATGCACAGACATGCTCACTGGTCTAATCACATAATGCAAATGAGTTCACATTTAATAATCAACAAAAATTTTAATTAAACAATTAAAATAAGGATACATCAACCAAATAAGGATGACATTGGTAAAATATGAATGGCTAAATCACTAACTCCATGTGCGACTACTAAGGATATAAATCATGCACACTAAACAACACGATCAAGTGCAATTGTATATAATAACATAGCCAAAGCAATAAATGCATTAAATCACCTAACTTAACCATTTATTTAATTATATTAAAATAATCTATTTACATCATTCACATTCATATAAAGCATAACAATGTAGGAATGAAGTAGATAACCATAACATTAAATCCATCACCTAACATAATTAGAGATATGTCCAAATATCGAATACCCATATATTGTCATAAAACACACTATCATCTCAAATTGGCATCATCATGAAATATGATCAACTGAGTAGCATAGTAGTATAACATCTATGATACTAAAATCAAGGTATAATATTTGACCCTCAAGTCATCTCAAATTTAAAACATAACATAAGTAACAAATATCTCTCGGATCAAAATATTAAAAGGTAAATATCTGCAACACATAACCAATAAATCCAACATGGATAATCCATTCCTAATTATTTAAGCATTAATAATGGTTTTTTAAACAACAACAAGGAGGCACTTAAAACATCTAAGCAACCACAATCATAAACATGACTAACCACTACTACAAGAACCTGGTCTAGTGTAGCATGGTAATAAGGCACATTACAATCTCTGCACACATCTTAGGGAAATCATGAAACAAGTTCATGATACCACATCAACCTAGTAATCATTGGCACAAACCTTAGTGAACCAAAAAAAAAACATCATAATCTCATAAATCAGCCAAAGCATAATCAAAGAAACTAATACAAAAACATAAATCCAATCACCTCAATGGTGTAGACCACTCATGGACACAATCATGATCCATCAAAACAAAAAATCAACAAGGTTGCATCCATCAGGATGACTTATAAAAGTCAAATAGGAGAGGCACTACATCATCCCCCCCAAAGACTAAGCTTACTCCTAGAAGCCTACAATCCAAGAAAGAAACCCAAAACACCAAGAGAAAAATCAAAAGTGAGCAATAGGAATGACTCAACAACTCTTCTCAAGTCAAAACCACAAGAGAATGGGTGTCACATAGACACAAGGTCCTCCAACAAGGAACCTCCTATGCACTAGTAAAACCCATTTAGCCATAAAGTCAACAATACAAGGTAAGGAAAAATCCACTCTACCTCATCAATAGGTGCCCAACTATGACATGCACATACTATGTGACCACAAGACAAGGTCAAAATATGACGCTCTTCCAACAAGAGTTGGAATCATGGGGAATAACCATCTCAAATTCCCAAGAATACTATCATGTCACACATGCTCATTCTGGAATCCATGTAAACTCACCCTTAGAACAAAGAGGATGACAGTTTACAAAAAAATTACACACTCCAAGAAGGATACTCACCACCACTAACCACCAAGTGTAGGAGCACAATGCCCCTCCAAAGGGCAAAACCACAACTACCATCAAGAACTAGGGTTACACAACCCAACTAGACAAGATATCACCTTTCCATAAGGCTATAGAGAATTTCACTAATGGACAAAATCATGTAAAACTTCATACCAACTCTTAAGATGGTACCATATGTCCAACAATACCATGTCTCTCCAACAACATGCTGGGAATACTACACCCAACCTTATATTAAACTCAATCTCTTGCCTCAAGTCAACAATAACTGAACAACTTGACTGAGATAATCCTCTTCAAGATACAAGCCTAGGGAGAAAGAACTACAGAGTAATAAGATTGAGAGGGAGTCTCTCTCTTAACCTCTACACTAAATCAGCCCAAGATGAGTTAGGGAAAACTTAGAATTCTGCCAACCACCAACATACTCATCTAAAAATAGTAACTAAGATAGTAGCATAAGCACACTAGCCTACTTCCTTAAGAGAGAAAAGAATATGGAGATGTGCCAAAGACAATGTCCAAAAGATAGATCTAGACTCATCAAAAGATTGAGTCACTCTCAAAATGACAAGGCAACATCCACCTCAAAAAAGGAATGCTCACAAACCACTCTTCACCTCACAAAGGTGGGTCAGTGCTATAGCAACCATAAACCCAAGCATGAATCACAATAAGTATCTAGTAGATTATGAATATTTATTAATACCTCCCTAAGAATAACATGAAGGGTTAAACTTCTCCAATGGCCATAAATGTGATGTGTCATGATTGAATTGGCCTTTACTTGATAAAGGGTACATGGGACACTGATCTGCACCATCCAAAGTGTGAACAAGTAGCTCATTGTTCCCTAAGAGAAATTTTGCATTAGCACAGCTCACATGAAGTTTCTCACCAAGCTAGCGAAATAGTACAATGAACCAAGTGAGAAAGTACATGATCACTAGTTTCTCGTGCAAAATTTCAAATCAACACAAAAATTTCCTTCACTTTGGAGGCCATAACTTTTATGTCTAGACTCGAATAGATTGTTCTATGTCACATTATTATGGCCACTGACTTCTTCAATTAATTCTCTTTTTAAAGCGATCTAGTGTATGTAATTGTCTCTTTTTTCTTTGTGGGAGCTACCTTGTTTTGTTTGGATTATATTGATAAGTTAGAAGAATGTCTCGACAAGAATAAGAGATATATGATAAAACTAATTTTATATGTGAATCTTATCTAATTTTGATTATTAAAACAATTAGTAGTCTAAGAGAATATGTGTGATCAATGCCCTCATGAGGTCAGGATGTAAGTGAATACTAGCAAAATCAGAGGGGTGATTCTCTTTTGGGAAAAATTAAGAAGTAAAAATATATTTTTTTCGATAGTAATTCTTTAAAAATTGTGGATGAGTACAAGTATCTTTTAATAACTTTCACAACAAACTTAATTGATAAATATGTAGAGGAAAAAGAATTCTGGGAAGCTTGAAAGCATTGTATTATTTATAAAATAGATGCAAAAATAGAAAATTATGGGATTTGAAAGTAAAAACAATGCTATTTGGTTTGTTGGTTAATGTGCAAGTTGGGGAAAAAAAATGTTAGATAAACATTGGAAACAAGTAGAAAGAATCCAAATTAAGCATTTGATTAATCATCAATAATCTCAAAATTAAAACATTGGTTCCCTATGAGGTCATATTAGTGGAAACAAAAATATTCTCTTTAGAAACATTAACAATGGTTCAGATTTCAAGCTATTTAAAGAAATTCAAGACATGAAAATTCATCATTGGTGTAATTGATCATAGAGGATAGACTTTACATAAGAAAGAACATGTAGATGAAAAAAAAAAGTTTTAAGGGAACACAAAACTCCATTAAGTCATTATAAAATATATAACATTAAGTTTCATAAAGAAACTATGTTGGGAAGACCATGTAAGGAAACTTGGCAATAAAGAATATAACTGTTTCCACATAACCCATAATAAATCTAAAATAAATACGGAATTAAAATCCACATGCAAGAGAATAGACAACACACCCACAAAATTGTGACACAAGATATACCCTGGGAAACCCTCATTGAGGGAAAAAACCTAGCCTCCAAAAGCATCCATCATCATGTATTATTCAGCAAAAATACCATTGCCATACAACCATGGAAGCCTTCATGGCCATAGCCACAACCGAGCAAATTATGTGAACAAGCATGAATCCACACATCCCATGCCATGCTTCCAACCTTCACAAATGCTCCCTTGGCTAACCTGTCAAGCTTTGTCCTGCTCAACTCTTGCCTTTTGTCTTCTCCTTGTCACTCTTTCTATACAACAACTACCCTTGTGGTTGCTTATATAGTAGCAAGTCCCACAAAACCACTAAGTGGTATTACATAAACCATGTGCTAAAACCATGTGCTACCTAACCCACTGACCCCACATTTAATATTGGACATTTAATTCTTTTCCCCAATATTAAATAATTACATGAAATATTTTCACAATGTTACAATACAACTCATCAAGAATATTCCATGAGAATCTTAACATGTTGCACGTCCATCTAGGTACAACATTACATAATAAAATAAAATAATAAAATATAACAATACTATGCAATGTGTGCAACACCCATTATCTCAACAATCTCCCACTTGTTGTATACATTGCATAGGGTCAATCCGTAGCAACACAAAATGAACAAGGGAACAATCCCTCCTAGCACATCCACCATCAAGGATCAAAATACACCAAGTGCTCCATCCTGGTACCCGCGACAAAATCAAAGTATCCAGCATCTCGAACATGAATGATCTCACCTCCTATTATGCCACTCCCACTGGACATACATAGAAGCCATCCAAAGAGAAAGCCACCCAACCTGTCACATTAGAAGATCATAAAATCCTGTACCAACTGAAATTCCAAGCACAAAAAACTCGATCCAAAGGTAATCACATGTATCCATAGTTGTCAAAATATCCATAGCTGAAATAGCACCCACAGCAAGTGCCAAACCCATCCAACTATTGATACCTCAAAGGTATAACAAGTGAATCTTATATCACCGACATATCCAATCTGCAACCTGCAATCACAAGCCTCAAGAGCAATACCTACCACATATATACCAAGAAGCTCCCACTGCAAAAGATAATGTCAAATCTATAACCAATCCACTCAACACATCTCAAAGAAGTGAATCCATGTAGTATCAAGGACATCCACAATACATAAACTAATATCCTACAAGAACAACTCTCATAACAAGTCTCCAATGCTCTCCCAAGTTCACCACAACCAACAGAGGAAAGAGATAAAGGAATAACCATGTCATCTCTCACATGACATACATGAACACAAACCAGTGATCACAATCTCCAACCAATCTCAAATCTAATGTAGGCAAAATTGAACATCTAGGAAGATAACCAAGACCAGAGAAACCATGCAAAACATAACCTGTATCACGTCCTTCTACACACACCTCTAGATGTAAACTGTGCATGTATGATCTCCTCCATAAAACCCCAACAAGAAGCCTCAACAACACCCAAACCATATCATATAACTAATCATAGATGTAAGCCTCTCACAAGAAGATCAAACTCAATAAAACCATTCCTAAACCAAGGAATAACCATTCCTAATCCAAGGAAAATGCCCAATATAAAACCATCTCCCAAACTCAACTAGCATAACAACAGATGCACATGGAGATAACCAATGCTTAACCATCTCTCAAATGAACCCTCCAGAACTAACTCATGTACCATAGCTCAAGATCCATATCCATGAAAGACAAGCATAAATATAATGCAACTGAGAGAAACAATGGGCTATACCTCTCAAGTAGCAAACTGTCGAGTAGACCAAGAGTGGGGAATAAGAATGCTCATCAAGATACCCAAGTCTCCAACCAAGACTCATCTAAGAAAAATCTCCTCTCAAGTCCATATCAGGTGACTACCCCTCGGACTTCCTGTTGAAACCATCAACCATCCCAACAAATACTTCTCTAATCCAAGAGAAATCAGCGTCACCACCATCTCTAAGTATCCATGAGCACCTGTAACCAATCAATCCATGCCAACTCCAAATGCAACATAACAATATCATGAAGTATCCAACTTATGATCAGTGTACTCAATACCAAGAAACTAAACCAAGATCAATGTCAAAGTTCCAACCATGGCCTCAGGAACATAAACATGACAACATGATCTTACCATCTCAACTAAAGAGATAACATGCTCCATATGAACACACCATAACATGTCACAACTCTAAACGTGTATCAAGAGTATACCATGACATAATAATGAAACCATCCTCACACCAAGGATAACATGCCAAATAAAAGCATAAACCACACCTTTTCCAAGAACCTTGTGAGTCCTCAAGATGCAACCATCTCCACACACCATGAAGAAAACCATATTCACATACCAAGAAGAACCATCTCCACATACCATGAAGATAACCAAGAACTCCATGAGTCCTCAAGATCTAACCATCTTCACACACCATGAAGATAACAAGTGAACCATGCAAATGTCAAAGATGCTTCTACAGCAACAGGATCTAAGAAAAACCTCCAACATTTGCAAACACTCAATAAATATATCAATGCCAACAACTCCCACTCAACTGTGGTACCAAGTCACCTATGGCATCATAAAATCCATCTCCTATATGAAGATCCAAATCAAATCAGGAACTAATCTTGCACTGTCACCCCATCACTGTCACAAGCTCCCACTAAACCGTGTATCCAAGCTATCCATGACATAATGATGAAAATACCATCCTCTAACCATGAGAATCAACCAAGGCATCAAACTCTATATCCAATCATGTCATGCCAAAATCCATGACACCATGATCACATCCATGAACTGAGCATCTGGCTCTCAAAGTGTCCAACCTGTCAGCATAGTCAACCACAATCCTCCACCATGATTGTACCTAGTAACAACATCTCATCCCTTCTACATGAAGAAATTAGTAAATCATGTGACTTAGGGCATAGACAACCCAAATCCAAGACACCAATCTGAATATGCATCAATAATGAAAGATCAATGGGCAAAGACAACTCATAACCAAGCTATAAATGCAACCTATAAGTATAGACCGCTTACAACACTGCACAACTTGTAGACCCAACAAGTCACCACACATATCCAAATCAAACACTGATAACCATATCATCATGAGACCAATTTGAAATATGAACTGAGTATACAATGACATCAAAACTTAAATCTCCAATGCCATAAACTCACAAGTTACCATAGTCAAAATATATTAATAAACTGTTCAAATAATATATCAATAAATAAATCATGCCAAACCTACACCAAATCTGAACCAATGTGTAGAGATCTCCAAGAGCTTTCTGTTGACTACTCGAAGTCCAAAATTTGACTCCGTATGCCCAAGTTATGCCCCAATCCGTGCTCAAAATAAACAACATCTGAATTTAGGGCTCTTAAAACCTAAAAAAATCTCAAAATCACAAAACCAAACCTACACCATGTTGTAGTGCTCTGAATTAGCTTTCCAACGCCTATAAGAACTCTGAAATCTAATATTCTCAGAGAAAGTTATGGCCATTTTACTAAGATAGCCTTTTTACCATTTTCAGTACGATTTTTCATTTTAAATTTTTTTTAGTGACGAAAATTCCGACGGGATTAAATTTGACGGCCATCATGGGTTGAAACTAAAAAAACTCTTTCATTTCTTCTAAACATGGCCAAACTAGGGCATATTGTATATCAAAATTTATGGAAATGTCGACCCGGATCCAATGGTGAGGTCTGTTTTTACCCAAGAGGTCATTTTTGCAATCTACCCCCCAAAACCCTCATTTAAATGAAACATCCGAAAAAACCTTTTTGTCCAACAATTTCACATGCCCAAATCTTTTAACATCCCATCATAATAGCAAATCCAAAACCCTCAGATCTGCAATAATTATTCATATATCTTGCCCTTTTCTTTTATCCTCTCATGCATTCCCATGGATTCAATCTAGGGTTACAATAATAAAACCATAGCTTTGATACCACTTGTAAGGAAACTTGGCAATAAAGAATATAACTGTTTCCACACAACCCATAATAAATCTAAAATAAATACGAAATTAAAATCCACATGCAAGAGAATAGACAACATACTCACAAAATTGTGACACAAGATATACCCTGGGAAACCCTCATTGAAGGAAAAAACCCAGCCTCCAAAAGCATCCATCATCATGTATTATTCAGCAAAAATACCATTGCCATACAACCATGGAAGCCTTCATGGCCATAGCCACAACCGAGAAAATTATGTGAACAAGCATGAATCTACACATCCCATGCCATGCTTCCAACCTTCACAAATGCTCCCTTGGCTAACCTGTCAAGCTTTGTCGCGCTCGACTCTTGCCTTTTTTCTTCTCCTTGTCACTCTTTCTATACAACAACTACCCTTGTGGTTGCTTATATAGTAGCAAGTCCCACAAAACCACTAAGTGGTATTACATAAACCATGTGCTAAAACCATGTGCTACCTAACCCACTAACCCCACATTTAATATTGGACATTTAATTCCTTTCCCCAATATTAAATAATTACATGAAATATTTTCACAATGTTAAAATACAACTCATCAAGAATATTCCATGAGAATCTTTACATGTTGCACGTCCATCTAGGCACAACATTACATAATAAAATAAAATAATAAAATATAACAATATTATGCAATGTGTGCAACACCCATTATCTCAAAAAACTAGCAACACCAAAACTAAACCCAACAGACAAAAATAAAAGACCATTCAAACCCAAGCAAATGCAAAACAAATTAAATAAACATTAAAAGTTTTGGATGTGACTAGGCATCCCCATCCTCTCCCCATTTCTTTGGCGTGTGAGAATTAAGGTATGGGGGTTGTTTGCTATTTTGAAATAAGTAAGGAAGCTTCTCATTTGACACCCACTTTATGGGAGAAGAGTAAAGTCCCAACAAATCATAATGTCCTTGTTTTCTTTAATCACATCATGCTTTGGTAAGTGGATCACGCCTAGTATGGGAGAGGTTTTGAATTTCGCACCCACACCCCATACTTAGAAAATTGCAAAATTAATGCCTTAGCACCTAGGCGCTCATACCCTTAGGCTACACATGATCCAATGCTCTAGGTTTCGACATAAGTCAAAAAACCCTTGTCCTCCTCCTAGGCGCATCATCTCATGACTAAGGGTAAGGAAGTCAATGTTATCATTAATACTTGTGCAGACCGTGGACCCCACCTAGGCGCTTCATCTCCTTTCTTGGGCATATGCAATATGAAGTATAAAGTAGCCTTTCTCTGACCAAAGTCAGAGGATCCACCCTTGAGTGCCTCTAGCCTAGGTAATAGGGAATGCACTATATCCTAGGTGAGTAGGCAATTTTAAAAGAGGATGTAGCATTTAAGATAAGTTAGTAGTAGGAAATGTTGTTCTAGTAGGTGGGGTAATTAGTGTTGTTTTAGGTTGTAAGCCATGTATTAATAGGGGTATTAGGAAGTAAGGTTGGTAGTTATTAAATTATGTTACTCTTAAATGAGATTGTTAGTAATGTTTTGGGGTTGGATTAGTATATAAATACATGTGTTAGTAGAGAGTTGTGTTTAAATAGTAAGGGTAGTAGATGTTAGAAAGTTAGTAAATTTGTATGTTGGAATTAGTAGTATGGATATGTTACTCATGAAATAGGGTTTAGTTAAAGGGAGTTGCAGATAATGGTTAGGATAAATGGAAAAGAAACTTAGCTAACTTTTAGATAGATTTTTATATGATGACACCTTTAGTAACACATCTAAGTAAGTGTCTTTATTTTATGAGTTTGTTATCTTTTGTTATGTATAGTTCAAGTCAGGCAAAAAGAGGACATAGGAATAGTTAATTAAGGAATTTAGAAATACCAAGTTATATTTAATGAATGATGAAATTTATTATGTTTTATTATTATTAAATGTCAGGGTATGTAAAGAAAAATCAGTATTTATAAAAAAAAAAAAAAAGGGTCAATGGAATTGTTGGGAATGATTAAGTTGGTCCGAGGGAACATTAACGCAAATCTAGATTTTTTGGAATTGTAGTGGAAATAAATAAATAAACAAATAAAACAAAACAAAAAATATTTTTAAAATTTCTCTTTTTTTTGTTGTTGTGTTTTTCCCTATTAAATTTAGGGCATGATATTTTGGTATCAGAGCCCAGGTTTCGCAAACACTGGGCATTAATGGGTCCATGAATGAATGTGAAATGTGAATGTTACCCTAAGTAAAGTGAAACCTTTATAAACTCGTCTTTCAATACATGAGACTATATGAGTAAGTCAATTTGGAACCCTAACAAGTCAGGGCTAAGTGATCTAAGTGATCCTAAATAATGACCCAAAGATGTGATACTATAGTAAAGAAAGATAATATTTCATTACAAGAGATAGTATGTTCTCCTAAGAATATTTAGTCATAATAAGGATATTTTCTAGTAGAGAAGAGTAAGTTGTAGACCTTAATAGGTTATGTTGTTAAGTCATACTAGTAATATTTTGAAAACTTCAGAGGGTTAAGTTACGATAAAAGCAGAGCAAGAGAAGACTTAGTGTCGAGTGTGTCAAACTTGAATCCCTGCATAACATGATGATGAAGGAATATTCATGGTACTATGAAAGCTATAAGATCTATGTGAAAACTACGATCATATCACACATAGAGGAATTATTAAAACATACCAAGATTAGAAAGGATCAGATGAATTTATGGCGTATGTTAATGATAGTATGCCCTTAAATTAAATTGAGAAATCCCCATGGAACTAGATTTATTCTGATAGTTGGCAAAGTAATCTTAATTGAATCAATAAGAATATACAAGAGAGTTTTTCTTCACTCACCATTGGATCCCAGTATAGCTATAAGACAACTTGCCTCTTCTTCCATCAGGAAACCTTGGTACGGTTGCATCACCCTTAAAATTTAAGCTGGTGTGAATAATTTCATTGTTATTATTAGTATTATTTTATTCAATTTTTTTTATTTTTTTTATAAATTTATGGTCTCAATTGCCTCAGGGACATCCTTGTTTCATTTTGAAGTTACCATTTTGGCCACACTTGTGTTTGTTATTTTATCTTGGATTTAAGTTGTTTAAGAGGCACTTTCTTGTCAATATTGTTGATAAGTGTGTTGTATAGTGATCTGTGAAGTAGCCATACCAAGAGGTATTCCTGATAATCTATGTTGAACATTGGGACACCATAAGATCATCTTGACATATGATATGAAGCTCTTAGAAAGGGCCCTTGGAACACCATTTCTTCTTATGTCATGAATAAAATACTCTTTCAAACCTTAGATAACATAGGAGTAGATGATATGTGACTTGTTATGGTATGAATAGACACCGCATTAAGGACCTTAAGTAAGGGCGTTAAAAATCATTTTAAAAAAAAGAAAAGAAAAGTGCACTGGAATAGTTAGGCCTAGGCAAGGTTGTGTAATTATTACAATAATAGAAAGATGAAATGATCAACAATAAGACTAAGGAACTAGGGTCAAAAACTACATGATGCCAATATTGACCAAGCATAGGTGAAACCCATGTTCATATTTCTCTTAATCTTGAAATAATACAAGACAAGTGCATTCCGAATATGAATGATCATATAAGGGGATTTCATTATGCAATCAATAGGAAGGTTCATCTAAAAGATTCATTCTACCTAAGAAAGGATTTATCTAATTGCTTCATAGTAATCATGTACAAAGATAATGCAAGATCCAATTATTGCCTTGCAAAAAGGTAATAGAAAATCTCAAATGGATTCTGATAGTTTCAATATAATATTCAATTGGAGGCATCAATCAGAATACTGATATTAACACTCAACAGTATAATTGATTTCCATGTCACAAACCTTCAATGAGAAATAAATAAAGTACCAAGTGTTTGCATTTGATGGGACGTAAGGAAATCTTGATACAAGATAATAAAATTGAATCCTTATACTTCTGATGAAAGGGGAAGATATCCATTATCGGTAAATTGAATATTGAACTACAATCATAAAATTTAGATAGTGCCAAGTAAAGAAAATAACTCAGGGCAGTAAAAGAATAAAGTTAGCCTATGATAACTAACAGAGAATATGTATTAACTTGGAAATGGAAAAATGGTCAAACTTAAGGCAATATGTATAGAAAACAAAATCTCCAAGAAAATAGACTTCAAACATAAGTGTAACTAAGCAAGGGAAAGAATTTTGAGAAAATGGTACCATATGAGAAATAAGTAGGTTGATAGTACTACCCATTGGTAAATGGAAATGACTTCAATTAAACAAGAATTAGGAAGTCAGAAATAAGAATTCACAAACACAAATTATTTGACTAGAGAAACTGTGACTGCATTATGATAGATTGAGCTTCAAATACATCATTAGCATCATTGTATGCTTAAATCCCAAGAAATCGTGCAAACATCTACAAGCCTTAATAACTCTAAGAAATCCTTGTCCCAAGTAAAGGAGTATTTAAGGGATGCTTATGAGAGACAGTTGGGAATTATGGTAGGTACACCAACGGTTGGATGATAACTAATCAATGAAATTGTGAAATATCCACCTGATGAGGATTTATCCATACCATGAGTTGTTGACCAAAGTCTATAATTCTTAAATTAGATTATGAATACACAAAAACATGTTATGAACATTATGGAAAAGACTCTAAAAATTTGACCGTCTATGCTAGGGCTAGGTAAAGCCCTATATTTGAAGACTATGTTCCTAATTTTGAGTGACTTCTAGGAGGAAGTCAAAATCAAGGGGGGGAGGATGTGAGGCCTCACCCGAATCGTCATGGAATCGATGATACATTTGTATTGTGATACTTTTAGTTTAACATTTTGGTACACTTTTGAGACTATAAGGTTTTATCATTCTACTATATATATGCATTTCAATGATCCGTACATTAGGACCTGATTGATTAGATTAATGATTTCCATTTCATGTTCTAAATCATTTCAATTAGAAAATTTGAATTTTGAAGAAATGGTAAGGCTACTTGCTGTGTAGATATTCAAATTTCGATATTCAAGACTTAGAAGGAAAATGTCTTATTTCAGTAGTTTTTGTAATTATAAAATGTACTAAGGACCTAATTTTATGTGTATGTAATGATCAAACATATTTTAAAACCATATTCTCCACTTAGGTTTATGTGTGTGTGTGTCTTATGAACAATCATCCTAATTGATTTATCTCCGAATAAATGTTTTTGGAAATGGCAATTGAACCCATACTATGATGATGAGATGCCATAATTTAAATTAGATTTCAGGTACTCTACAGTTATTTCTAGATACATATGAGTTCATGAGGGAGTTTCCTTAGAAAGGTGTTGATTTATACCATTATGAAAGCTATGAATTAATAATATAAAGATGGTAACCAAATGCTAAAATCTTCCTAGATAGTGTTTATTTGTATGAATATGCATATGGTTACTTGGGCCAAAAAAGAAGAAGAAGAGAATCATTACAAATTGTATATGGAAATTTCATTAGACGAAGAAGTGTTTGCAAGGTAAGAATATTGGATGGTAATAAAATGCTAGTGTTTATGATTCAAAGTATATTGGAAACATAGCATGTAGTTCTTTCATTTGATGATTGAATTCGAACATATGTTGACATCATTATGTTACATCCTAGCTAGTTAAGTGTTTCTATGAGTTATACTCCTAACTCTATTATGCCTACCTCTCTACGATGATTGACTATTTTAAGTAATTTTGTAACATATTATTGATCTAAAAGGATAAAATGTGGCGCAAGGCCCCACTTTGATTCCATAATAGCACTTGACACACTTTTATATCAGGCTCGATTTGTTGATAAATCATATTGATGACTAAGGAATTTGACTACTATGATAAGAATGGATATTGTAGGATGCAATATTTTTACATGTTGATTTATGATTTAAATGCAGATAAATAATAAATTGTTAATTATGACTTAATGTAATATGAAGATAAATGTTAATTTGATCATGATGATTTAATGTGATATGTAGATAGATGTTAATTTGATGGCTTATGTTATGCAGATTTGTTATTCTAACATCTTGGATGATTTAAATGGGAATAAATAGGAAAATTTACTTGAATTATGGTTATCACTATACGCATATACATTATACATGTTATATGACTCCTTGGACTACTGATGCTCAAGTTTATTGTGCAGGAAGTGGAGCCATGGAAATTCTTGGGGGTAACAAGTTCCAAACCTTGTGAACACAGTTTAACCAAGGTGAACCTTTGGAAGGTTCAAAAGCCTCATTGTGAAAGTAATTTTCTTCGTGATTGTATGGTTTCTTGCTTGCTTGTGAATATGTTTAATCATAACCTAGGTGTATTAAGGGCATGGCAAGGAAAATGTAATGTATTTTTATGTGTGTCACTTGACACTTGTATAGTCTATGTGTTGATGACATGTCACCTATAGTGTTGATCTCAAGGTTACTAAATCTTGTTCCTCTTCCTTCTTTTCAAATTAATTCTTAAGTACACCCATTTGGGAGAGAGTGTTAGGATGGGTCACCATCATAGGAAATTCGAATTTGGATTTGCCTAGGGTTCCAAGGGGTCATTAAGTGGTCCCAAAGTGCCTTTTATGTTGAAATAAGCTAACCATGTGATAGTATATCAAGTTAGGGACCTAATTTTGATCATGTGAGTGCCTAGACAACCTAGGGGGCCCCTTTATCCATGCATTCTTCCACCAATGCGAAAATGGACTTGTCACATGTGTTTCCTCCCATGCTTCCACTAAGTAAAATAGAGAAAAATCAGAGGAGACAAGTTTGTAAAGGGGGGATGGCTTAGTTTTTTTTCTAAAAATAGTTAGTGTGAAGGCTTTATTAGAGGGTCTTGGACTAACTAGTGGGGTGTTCACCCACTCTCTAATTTTAGAGACAACTAAGATTTGGAGGGAGATTAAGGGAGCTCTACTACAACTATCCTTACCCTAGCTTGGACCAAGGTTGGTGGCTCAAACATGTTCTTTCATTCCTTTTCTTTAGTATGGATAAGAAAATTTGCAAGTGTGAAAAGTTATCAATGGAGTATGCATTGCATTGTCAATCTTGTGTTATGGGCATGTCTTTGTGTTGGGAAGAAGTGAACGTGTTTTGTGTTTTCGGAGATCCTTTCTTGGTTTTGTTTTGTTGTTCTTCATTTGTTTTGTTGTTGTTTCTAGTTGAATGTGAGTGTTGATTGTGATTATGGGTGTGAAGGCTTCACTCACCCTTGGGAGGGCAGAGAAGCCTTGGGTGAAGGGCAGAAGTTGGGCTTGACATTGCAGGTGAGAAAGAAATCTTTATCTTTTACCTCATGATGAGGTTTTTTATTATCATGGAGCATGGGCTCCATCATGGCCATGAATCTTGTTGTTGGGAGGTATAAGGAGGTTTGGTGGATGAGGAGCAGATGGTTGTTTTGGAGGCCTTGAGAGGCAATGCAGTGGCAATATGTTGTTTATGTTGTGGTGGCCTTGAGAGGCAAATTGCATTGGCAATATGATACTTATGTTGTTAGAATTTCTCCTCCTTGAAGAGCCCACCTTCACCCAATGTTTTATGATTCCAATGATGAATCATTGTGCAAGCCATGGAAGGGTGTTGATTGTGTCTGTGTTGTGTATTCATGTAAAATTTTGTGATGTATGTGTGTAACCTGTTTGGTCCTTGTTTCCCCTGCTCGGAGGGTGGTCTCTTTGAGGCCTAGGTTGGGAGGTGAGCCTCCATGGTTCCTTGTGTGGATGTGTTATGTGCAAGACTTGAGGAGATGCAACCTTTGGAAATATTAGGGCCTCACCCTTGATGAAGTAAAGAGGATTCATTTGTATGATGAAAGATCATTGTTCATATCATCTTTCTTGGGATGTGATTTTGTAAAACCCCATTGTTATTTATTATGATGTAAGGGGATTGTGTCATTATTATTGAAAATTTGAGGAAAGATTAGGAAGTCGTATATATATTCCACTTGTAAAGACCTGGTTATTGATGTGTTATGGAAAGGTTTAGTATGTTTTGTAGAAGGAATTGTATCATTGTTATCATTTGAGATTTTGGAAGAAAGCATTGAAAGATTATATACATATATTGAAACCATCTATGTTAGATTTGGTGTGTTAGGAAGAAAGATTGTATGAGATCCTTCTCCTTAATGTATTTGTAGGAATGTGCTTTATAAAGGTTATACAGAATCATGATATGGTGAGAATCAAGATACATAGGTTGCAGTGAAAAGTTTTATACTACACATTTCACAATTTGAAATAAAGATTACCATGTTTAATAATTCACTATACAAGTAATTGTTCACTTGGCTCTCAAGTTCAATCAAGGTTGCTAAGAAGATAAAATCATTCTACCAATCAATATACTCACAAACACAAAGAGGAAACTATGATGTAATGGAATGAAATTTTGCATGAGTAGAAAGAATGCATACTTCCACCTTGCTGTAGGTCCACATTTTCCTCTTTGGAAAATGTATAAGGAAGAAGACTAATTCCTTCCTCATAATACAGAGAAATAAAATAATAAGCATCTTATACACTAGGACCTAGTACACCTAATATCAATAGAAAAATGTATTACATCCTAAGAGAGAATACTTAAACATCACAAGTACCTATACCCTAGGTACCAATGAGAAAACTCATTGAGTCATGTGACAAGAGGTCACTGTCACTCCAAATTCAAATGAAATTAATACTAATACAAATAAATACAATAAAGTAAGAAAATAAACCTAATAAAAATGCTTACTAAACAAATGAGAAATCAAATAAAAATAATAATCACTAACTCAAAAGTTGTTGTCCTATCAAGTCAAGCCGACCATGACACTGCAAATGCAAAACAAATTAAATAAACATAAAAAAATTTGGATGTGAATAGGCATCCCCATCCTCTCCCCATTTCTTTGGCGTGTGAGAATTAAGGTATGGGGGCTGTTTGCTATTTTGAAATAAGTAAGGAAGCTTCTCATTTGGCGCCCACTTTATCGGAGAAGAGTAAAGTCCCAACAAATCATAATGTCCTTTTTTTCTTTAATCACATCATGCTTTGGTAAGCGGATCACGCCTAGTATGGGAGAGGTTTCGAATTTCGCACCCACACCCCATACTTAGAAAAATGCAAAATTAATGCCTTAGCACCTAGGCGCTCAAACCCTTAGGCAACACATGATCCAATGCTCTAGGTTTTGACATAAGTCAGAAAACCCTTGTCCTCCTCCTAAGCGCATCATCTCATGACTAAGGGTAAGGAAGTCAATGTTATCATTAATACTTGTGCAGACTGTGGACCCCACCTAGGCGCTTCATCTCCTTTCTTGGGCGTATGCAATATGAAGTATAAAGTAGCCTTTCTCTGACCAAAGTCAGAGGATCCACCCTTGAGCGCCTCTAACCTAGGTAATAGGGAATGCACTATATCCTAGGTGAGTAGACGATTTTAAAAGAGGATGTAGCATTTAAGATAATTTAGTAGTAGGAAATGTTGTTGTATTAGGTGGGGTAATTAGTGTTGTTTTAGGTTGTAAGCCATGTATTAATAGGGGTATTAGGAAGTAAGGTTGGCAGTTATTAAATTATGTTACTCTTAAATGAGATTGTTAGTAATTTTTTGGGGTTGGATTAGTATATAAATACATGTGTTAGTAGAGAGTTGTGTTTAAATAGTAAGGGTGGTAGATGTTAGAAAGTTAGTAAATTTGTACGTTGGAATTAGTAGTATGGATATGTTACTCATGAAATAGGGTTTAGTTAAAGGGAGTTGCAGATAATGGTTAGGATAAATGGAAAAGAAACTTAGCTAACTTTTAGATAGACTTTTATATGATGAAACCTTTAGTAACACATTTAAGTAAGTGTCTTTATTTTATGAGTTTGTTATCTTTTGTTATGTGTAGTTCAAGTCAGGCAAAAGGAGGACGTAGGAATAGTTAATTAAGGAATTTAGAAATACCAAGTTATATTTAATGAATGATGAAATTTATTATATTTTATTATTATTAAATGTTAGGGTATGTAAAGAAAAATCAGTATTTATAAAAATTAAAAAAAGGGGTCAATGGAATTGTTGGGAATGATTAAGTTGGTCTGGGGGAACATTAACGCAAATCTAGATTTTTTGGAATTGCAGTGGAAATAAATAAATAAACAAATAAAACAAAAAAAAAGTATTTTTAAAATTTCTCTTTTTTTTTGTTGTGTTTTGCCCTATTAAATTTAGGGCATGACAGAATAGAACCAAAAACACCACAAAAATAGCACCCAAGGTCAGGCCAACTCCTTAATAGGAGTTTCCATCTCCTTAAAGATTTCTCATTTTTTCAAAAAACATTCTTTAAATCTAGGGATTCAAAGAGTGTTTCCCAAAGGAGGAGAATCAACAACTTGTTTATTTTTGCACTCGACCTCATACACATTCCTAATCCAACCATCTATCGATCAATATCACCAGTATCCAAATCAAGCACCATCATAGTCCCTACATGTTGATCAACTTTGCCAATGAGCTTGTTCAAGTTGTCAACAGAGGCATACCTTTGGGACTCAACCCTATGATGTCTACAATAACCTCAACCATAATCTTCATTTATTTCCCCACCAAGGTTGCAGTACCATCATTCTACCCCTTAATGAACTACATTGTAATCTTAGGCTTCAAGATTCATTTATTTACATACAATTAGGAGAAAATAGGGTAACAATGCACCGTACTCCAGAAGGAGAAACAAAATAGGCACTACAAGCCAACACATGGACACCAATCAATGGTTTCATCCAAAAGGGTCACACAAGTAACCAGCCAAATAAGGTACATCGATTCCATCTATAAAACAAGGGGAGACTCGCTTCCTTCTTCACATAGTGCTCCAGTTGCATCTATTGGACAAGAAAGTCCATCCCAAGTAGACACTAAAGCAACAAAATATCATGAGCTCCTCACCAAGACACTTTCCCTTAACAATGCAGCAACAACCTTATGGGCGTTCATATATGCAGAGACCTAAATGTTTGAACATGGGCTCTGATACTGGATGTAATGCCTCACCTGGAGATCCTTGGAACAAGGATTCAGTTCAAGCCAAGAATTTATTTATTTTACAAGTATGAATGTACATGACAACAATATATAGGGATTACAAAGATTTCAATGAAAGACTTCACCAACAATTCGAGCAACCAATGAATCTTCAAATGCCACTACTGAATTGACACACACAAACTCAAGAAGAAAAACCAAAGACAATATCAAACCACAATATCTCTGAACTATCGAAGCATGGAACCATAAGCAATCCTAAAGGGTACTCAAAGGTCCAAATTGCATTCCCCAAAGAACAATGGAGAGGCCCCCTATTTTTTGTATGAGAGAATAACAATAGACAGTCTCACATGAGGATGAACCTCTTTACGCGAGAAAGTACACTAAGCTATGTGAGGAAACACCATCTTTCCTGAGGACATCCTTGGTTGAATAGCCAAAACAACCAAACTGGTGTGGAGTTTCGCATGAGGATTCACCAAGCTATGCGAAGAAACCCAGTAAGCCACGTGAACAATTGTATTCTCACATGAGAAAGAACAATTTTGTGTGAGGATATAAATCAACAAACTAGAAAACACAAAGCTAAAAAGATAGGAAATAAATTTCCTCCACATCAGGGAGTAGCGAATCCACATAAATCGAGGAAGGATCACTCGAGTGCATAAACAACAAGATGCCATGAAAAAAGAAAGAGGAACATCTATCCATCTAAGCCAAAGCAGTAAATTAATGTACTAAAAGCAACCTCATAATGTATGGAAGTAACATTGCAATGTACAAAATTAGCCTAATAATAACTAAAACAACCAAACTAAGTACATGGTTCCTCCCAACCATCAATAGCATCATAAGATCATCATGGATCCTAGCCATCCTCCACATGTAACATCTCAAACTACCAACTAGATCGTCGGTGTTATCTTATGAGGAAATCACTACTAAAACATGCATCAACATAAGATTAAGAAAATCTAACATGCTAACAGTAAAGCATTAGATAATCCAATAAGTCAACCACATCATCTATCATATGATAACATCATATGAGTAGGAAATCTAACATGCTAAACTAATAAGCAATAGATATGCTAATAGAACAATTGACATCATCTAATCATATGCTAAACACTATAATATAGGAATGCATCAATTAAACTAGCATCATCTAACATGATATCCAAGCATTCAAATGAAAGCATAAATCACAAGAAAGCATACTCCAAAACCTAAAGTATCAAGTGAAAACATCCAACAATGGTCACACTAGGAAAATAGACCATCTTTGTACACCAATCCCTAGCAGTGGTATAAGTAGCTATGCCTCCCAACCACCATAGGTCCACACCCATCTTACTAATGGAGATAATGATCCAACCACAAAGACACATAAAGCACAACATCCATAGCTAACATTCATGCCAAATAGTATGATGACTGAAACCAAGAACATAGACAATGCATAAACTACAAGTCCTAGTCAGACACTCAATGAGCTACTAAGTAGGGGCTGACATCATGGAGAGTCACTTGGCATCGACAAGACCAAGCTTTGATCATGCATTTCAACTCCTCAATGGAGGGCCCCACACATTCATTTTATTATCTTAAGTTTTATTACTAGTCACACATTTTCTTTAGTTATCACTTGATTAAAACTTCCTCTACCAGCTCTATAGGACAAGGTCATCAAGCTGTGAGATAGAAGCCTCCTCCATATGCTACCCTACCCTACCCATGCTCATCCATGATGATTGCCCATAGGCATGCAAATCTCCAACCCAAACCCAATTATCATAACTTCTGGAAGTACCATAGAAGATAGGACCTCGCAAGTCACCTAAAAAATGTACGCACGCATACACTCGTGTGTGACACGCCACTATCATGAAGATCATAACACAAGGATTGGATGAGAACACAAGCAAAATATCACTCAATTGAAAATAACTTGGGAGGACAGATTCTCCATGAATCCCCAAAGAACAATAAAATCCTACATAATGAAATCACTCAACCAACCTCAATCTAGCAATATGAATACTACACAAATCCCAATAATGCAACAAGACCAAATTTTATGGACTCACTCAACTGGTCTCAATCCGAGAGCATGGATTCTACACGAATCCTAATGTTGACAAAGCAAGAACAAAGGTTCAAAAGAAACCATAACAAAGGTATAAAATTAGTCAACCAAACATGATGTTAGGAATATAGATGTGGCACACATTCCAAAGCAAACATTAAAGTGTAATAAAGGTCTGATCGACATCTAAATGGATAATTCAAGAGTGTGTAATGTTTTACCCCAAGAGTGTGCTTGGCTTTTCTATATTAGTTGCAACATGCATTCCAAGGAAAAATGATTAATTCATACAAGTTCATTCATCATTTAAATCCTACAAGTGATTAAAATCACTAAAAATTCCCAAGTGATTAAAATCACTATAAATCCCTATGTGATTAAAATCACTACAAATTTCCAAGTGATTAAAATCATTAAAAAAATTTACAAAGCTTCTCTCCTACAATAAAACTAGAGTAGAAATCCTTGTATATCAATCAAATAATTAGTTAGGCATTAAAACATATGAGTTAATTTGTCATAAATCATAGACAACAGACACCCAGGCGTAGATGATAGAACTGTGCAGACGCTATAACTTGCAAATGACAAAATACTAAGAAGTATGCTTAAACTTTTCACTGACACATTAATAGTTGCAAATGACATAATAGGGTCGAAGATGCCAAAATGCAGAGATGCCAAAATATCAAAGACGACAAAATACTGACAATATTGACCTTCACCACACACGACAAAATATTATCATAGTAATGACAGTATACTGAAATAACAAGTTGTTCGCCAACAACATAGATGATAATCTACAACCAATCTTTGGAGATGATAGTATGACTCTATGTTGATATTAGGCTTCCCACAATAGAGAAGAAAGGAAAGTTAAATCAGCCAAGCTGACAAAGTAATCTGCCTAGATGTTAATACAAATCGTAGATGACGGAATGGCTTTGGTTAGTAGTATGAAATTGTTTTTTTAAAAAAGTCACGGTTGGAGATGCCAAATAGCGGAGACACTGATCTGCAGAGATGGCAAAACATCTTTGTAGACAACACTATGTCCTATTGGAGATGACAATGCATGGTGTTTCAATAGCAAGTTACAAAGTTTTCATGCAATTTGATAGTGGAGAAGGGATGTGGGTCCCACCGTGTGTGCCAAAATGTATGTGTGAAAACCCGACCTATTAAGAGCACACATAAACAAGCAAACATTAATAGCATGTGTATATCAAATATTAAAACAAATAAAAAATAACTAATGTTAGGCTTGAGTTTTATAACTTGAATAACCAAAAAGCAAGAGTTCCCACACAATCTCAAAGTAGCTCAACAAGGGTGCCCATAAAAGGCCTTGTTGGTGTACTTAAGTGTGGTAGATGTGGATGTGCTCTCCCAAATATAACTATGAATCCCAATGATTGATAAATGATATGCAATGATAATGAGACTATATTAAGATGGATGGAGAATACTTCGAGCAATGGCTATGGAAGCAACCATGCTTGAAAGCACTCAAACGATATGAATGTGGATGCAAGAAATCAAACTAGATTAACAATGCAAATGAAATAAATTCTAACAACTACCAAGGGGTTAGTAACAAAGCATAAAATCACAAGATCACTACAAAGGTAATTCTAAAATAGCATGGTAATAATGCAAATGAGGGAGATGATAAATTCTTGAGATTAGGGCTCTATTTATAGGTTTGAGAGAGGCTTTGGGGAGGTGGCATCTATGTCACATCCAAAAAGGTGCCACAAGGGAGACACATGGGTTAAAGGACAAAGCCATGCAAAAGTCAAAAATAGCCTTTATGATTGAAAGGCTCAAGGTGTGCTCACACAAGTGTGAGCAACCTTGGGGGAAGGAGTGCGAGGAAAAGGGTGTAAGAGGTGTAAATGAATTGGACGCTTTATTGGATCATGAGCTTCTCACACGTGTGAGCAAACACTTAGTAGCTAAAAGGTGTTTAGGAAGGTGTTTAAGATAAATAAGTGGGATTAAGTAGTGGGTAGGCTTAGAAGGATGAGAGTGATGGGTGTAGACTTAGGTTTTAAGATGGGATTAGGATTAAATTGAATAGGATTTAACTTAATCATAGGATTAAAAAATTTAATAAAGTGGAGGGGATTAAATAAATTAGAATTTATTTAAAAGGGGATTTATGGAGCATTATGCATTAAATGATTTAATACATTAGAGCGAAAGTATTTAAATTAAATTTAAATGCATTAGGAAATGAACCTATTTAATTAAATAAGTAGAAGAATATGACAAATATAATTAATTATAATGTCAAAGAAAGTATTAAATGAATTAATATCATGTTTGGGACAATTTTAAGCATCTACATCAATATGATTTTTTTCCATTGAGAGCATGATTTTATGAATAGGAATTATACCCTTTTAAGTGTTATCAAACAATTTGATGGAGCTCTTTAGTGTCCAAATATCAATAGCTATTGAATAATTTGAGAAATGGTTATTCATGAGTTTGGGATTGAAAAGATGATGGTTAAAACTCAAAGATACACTCTTTTTAGGGTCACAAGGAATCTTGATTGAGCCTCACTTAAGTTAGGATTTATTTATTCAAGAAAATCTATTTTTGAAAATATGTATATATTTGATGTTGCTAACAAGTTCTGTGAAGACTTATGGAGGGTCTCTTGGAAAGCTAAAGTATTTTTTGAGGGGTATTATACATTTTCAAGAACAATATAATAATTGGGTCAATGTTAGCATACTATAGAGAGTAAAATACACGATATGTCTCTATTTTTAATCTATATAATATGGGTCCTACCTTGAACTATAATTAAAATAAAACTTTAAACAATTATCACATATTGCAATATATTAACACCCCAAGGATATGCCATAAATCTGTATGAAATGAACATATTCATATCTTCAAAATAAATTACCTAAACCCTATAATAAATTGTATTTTGAAACTAAAATAAAGATAATAGAACAAGTTGAAGCATAGTAGTAGCATAGAAAAAAAGATTCACATGTCATAGTCCAAATGATGAAGAATAGTAGGGAATAACTTTTTCTAATACATGAAAACATAACCAATACACTAAAACAACCTAGAGACCTATTATCCTCTATCACTTGATTATAGAAAATTTACATATCTTTTAATACTTGAAAATGTTATCCATGATCATAGTACCCCATAAATTATTAATATTACATTTTGATGGGATCAATAAGAATTTTTTTGACATGAATCCTCATATCTTTACTTGAAATGCTGAATCCATCCCTCTCTTTATAGAAAAGTAGAAAACCCCTTAATGTGTTATATGAAAAATCCTTGATGCATGTTGGGATCTCATCATTTTTCAAAATCTCCATGTTCAATTCTTTCATATGTGCATCTAACATAAAATTTATGGACTTTAATGCATCTTCCTCACTAGATTCTGGATGATCTCTCATATAACATGTTATGGATGAAGCAATTTCTCCTCGAGCTGCCTCAGCCTTCAAAAAATGTTATGTTTAGTTTTCATTATGATAATAACTAAATCTTCACTATAAACAACTTTATAATTTTTCTATAAATAAAAATCCTATAGTTTGATTGGTACAATATCACATACCTTGAATGTTCTAATATCGCCTCTTAATCCAAGTGTCAATCGCAAAAGTTCATTGAATCGTGATGGATAATTAATTTTTTGAAGGTCATCTTCTGAAATTTTCTCAACTGTTAATATTGCTTGCATTGTAGCTGTACGAGAGCCCACACTCTCTATTCTATTTTTTAAGTACATACTTAAATTTGGTATATGTCTAGTAGCAAGCCACTTAGCTTCTTGCAACATGGAGTCTAAATAACTATCCCACTGCAATAACATAGAATATATTTAAAATACAATCATAAAAATTAATCTTAATAATTGATGTTCATTTACCTAATCAATACTAACTTGATTTTCAAAATAACCATATTCAGAATAATTTATACTCTACAAAATAAGATTTAAAAAATTCTATAGATATACTCTATTATAAAGAAATGTGCATCGTAATTAAATATGAAATAAATAGTGAGTTATACTTAATACAACATCTAAGAAACATGCGCATGTCATTACTGGATGAATGGAAGAAATGGATATCAGAGATGTAAATTATGAATAAAAATATGATAATTATTTTTGAAATAAATTTTCAATAAATAAATTTTAATAATAATTGATGTTTAAAATAGTAAACAAATTTTATATATTGTATATTTAATAATATTACTCTATTTTTTGCCAAAGTAAAATAAAACATATAAACCTTCAAAACAAAGTTGGATTATAAACAAATAAATTCTTGATCCAATCGATGACAAGCATCTAATTATAAAGAACTACTAACTAGTAATCCACCAAAATCTATAAATTAATTATTTTTGATATATAGAGAGAGTATTATTTATACCGCATTTCGAACATGGTGGAGGGTGTCTCTTTCTTGAATCTTTAGTGCCTCTTGTACACTTTCATTAATTGCATCATAAACTGCATGGTATGCAATTTTCATATATTTTGGAAGGTGATCTACAGGAGGGGAATCCCACCTAAATCATATTTCAATACTTTGTATTAATAATATTTTATAAAACATAAAAAATTAAACTAAGAGTTCGTCAATGAATTCATACCTCTTAAAAGTGTCAGTGAAAAGTTCAAGTTCATCAACTGTGCCATAGGTATCATAAAAATCATCTATAATTGTTCCAAGGGTACAAAATTTTGCTAAGGCAATTCTAAAAGCTGAATACTTAGATTCTGCTGCAATTGCACATCCTAAAAAGATATATTCCACGTGTCTATGTCTACAACACTCCAATTTTGACAATTGTGACTCCTTCCACCATCTAAAACATGATAAACACAAATAAATTTCTTCAATAAAAAATATAAAAAGAATATTACACTAACTACTTAAAAATACAATGTAAAATTATAAAATAAACATAGAAAGAAGTAATCTTACAATATTATAAACATTATTTTATAGATAAAATGTATGTCTTAATTAAGTATTCAATTGAAGATAAAAGATTCAAAGAGCCCTATAAACTGATTAAGAGTTATAAATTTAAAAACCAAACTTAAATATCTTTCAATTAACTTACCTACAGATTATTTGAAGATCCTCTCGATACAATGATTGCATAATATTAAAATCTAGTTTAGCCAGATATAAGATCTTCTGATTATCTCCGTTCCTGTAAAAATTTATAAGAATATTAATCTTTAAAAGACAAAATGCAATTCAAAATTTAAAGTAGTTTAGTTACTTGAGCCATGAATTATTTTCTCCATATATATCCATATAATTCCTTGCTTCCAATCTTGGCAAATTGGTGTGCCAGCCATACTCTAAGTTATGTGATATCTGCGCATGATAGTTTTTGCATTAGAGTTTAAACAAAATTACTTTACGATATTTCCTACAATCTAACGTAATAATAGAAACATATATCATTATAACAGAAAACATAGCTTCTTTTCTTTTTCAGAGACCACCAGCATCATTACTACCTCTTGTAAAAGATTGGCACTAGAAGTGGGAGCCTTTTGCAAGATTTGATTCAAATACGTAGTAGAAAAGTCTTTAGCTTCATCCATTATTGTCTCCTCTGGGAACGCAATCAATGATACTTGAAACAAGCTTACTATACTCTTTATCTCCTCCTCTGATTGAGTGGGGCAACGCAAGAACTTTCCATCTTTTCCTTTGAACTTTTCTAACACATCTGCCATTGCAACATCCAAGCTGATATATGTACTTAGAATAATAATAAAACACATTATAGTTTCATATAATAAAGTATAATGAAGCCTATCAGACCTGCAGAAACGGGATATCTGTGAAGTCGAAGGATTCGGAGTCCCAAAGCTGCAGTATTCAAATCTTTACTACTGATGTCATTCCAAAACCTGCAACTCAGATAACTCTCAGTTACCAATCATACACATGACATGCCAACCACTTTAATCTTCGTTTAAACCACACAGTCTTTGTTTATAACATTCTGTCAGTCTTAAACATTAGACATTTAAAGGGAACAAATCAAATTTAGAAATAGTTTATTGTTTTAGTTTAGAAGTCAAAAATTAGACGTGTGTGATGTTTACAGTATACCTATAAACATAATCAAGTGTTTCTCCTATTTCCTTTTGAAAGTGTCGTCCTATTCCAAGGCGTTCAACTTTATCTACCAGTTCAAGGCGTTTCAAAATTTCTTGTGAAGAAGAATCTGCAGCACCCATTGCATTGAACATTTCTTTGACTTCTCCAACAAGTCTATCAGCCCGCTCACGATAATAAGGAGCCTGCATAATCACAGAGAGCAAATAAAAAACACTGTAATTCATATTATGATATAAGAAAGAGAATGTAATAGAAAAACATGATGGCGTGAAAGAAGGTTACATTGTAAGGCAGTTTTGGGAGAGATTGTATGAAATCATCGTCCCACAAGTTGGGATGATGATTTCCTGTTCGCCTAGGGACACCTTCAACACTGTTGGTAGCCATGGCCTTAACATTCATCATCTCATTTCTTGTATACTTTCTACCTAATGTTGGGAGTGATTTGGCCGGAGAATTGTTTAGGATGAGATGGGTATAAGTTGGCTTAGATTTGAAGCAGAAGACCATGGCGGGGGAAGGGAGAGACATCGTGAGAGCCATTGTACTTAAAATGGCTGATTTAGCGGGGGGTATTTCTTGGCCTCAATTCTGCAGAGTGTATTTCCTCACCGCCTTTTATAACCCAAAAACACATTATTTTTCTTTTTTCTTTTTATCAAATTATGAGTCAGCTGTGTAATAAACACGTGCCTATGTTTAATTGTACCTACGCCGTTCCCAATACGAAGTGAAGGACCTCCTGTTGTTGTTTTAAATCAACGATAAAAAAATACAGGGTAAGGCTTGACGAACATCTCAGCCATTAAACCGGGAGTTGCGTCATAGGAAATTGGGAGCACAGTAATATGTTGGGCCCACAGCAGAACCAACACACCCACCGTAAACTTCTGCTGCTTGAAAAATGAAAGGCAATGGTAGGTACGCAAGCTCCATCAAATTTTCCCAGCCAGCTGTCACAGTTTGCATACAGTTGGAAATTGGGAATTTGATTTTTCCCATACAAAGTTGCATGTGATTAGGTCAATTATGATGCCACCTACTTTGCGCTAATTTACTTACAAGACGCACGTTCCTTTTGTGGAAAAAAAGAGACTTCTAATATCAACGATTTTTAATCAGTTTGGAGGGAAATTGCTTATTTAACACAAGTGTCACATAGTGGCTTGTATTTGTCATCAAGATATAATAGTTTAATTAGATAATAGATTAATTAGATAGAATAGTACATTAAACCTAATAATTAATAATTATAAAACAACCAATTAATTGATTGGTAATGATAATGTATAATATAATTTAATTATAATTTTAATATTTTTATAATACTTGAGATATTAAAAATTCTTATATTCAATTTATAATTTTTTAAATTAATCATTCTATTTTTATAAATTGTTAGCATTTAAAGTACTATTATTTAAAAAATGTATTAAAATATGTTTGATCTATTTCATAGTTTCCTATATTTTTACCAAAAATATCGCCTCATAAAATGGGTATGCTTCATGGAAATCCACCTTATAACACCCTAAAGATATGACATAATAAAATTGAAGTAAAATAATTTTACAGATTTTAAAAATTAGAAATCTTTCATATATATATTACAAAAATTTAAAAAGGAATTTCAAAATAACAATACTGAAATCTAATTGGTTGAAATAGATAAAATTAATCACAAGTAAAACTAATTGCAATAGTATATTGCCTATGGAAAATACAATAAGTTTGAATGCAAATAAATATAGATCATCCAAGAATCTGCAAAACACATTTAATGTATATGTATAAGACTTGTATTTTAAAATCAACGGCTAAAACTTTATCAAAATTAATGCTCTGTCATTGAAACTGTTTTGACCATTCATCTTTTCTCCTCCTCCTTAACAATTAATAAGTTGTATTTATTTAAGACTCTCTCATCCGCAGATAGATCTATGTTGACCAAGAATTGAATAATAGCAAGGAAGAAAATATTTTCGATGTGAAAAGAATTCAACTATTTATAACATGGTTCAAATGTTGTAGTTTGTTTGTTTAGTTAACAAACGTTTATAATTAGCAGTCACGACTTGCAACGATAGGTGTTTACTTTATGTAAAATAAAATAAAATTTTATAATAAATCAAATAAATAATATTTATTTATTTCATTTATCATATACTAATAAATTATCATCTAAAAAATATTCTCGTAAAAATCTATTATGAAAAACTAATAAGAAAATAATATGAAAAAAATAGCACACATAAAGTGGAGCAAAAAAATATAAATTGAAATTAATTATAAAAATTAAAAACTAAACTAAAGGAAGTCCTAGTGCTTCACCTCTGTGAGCATCACCTAGATCCAATGACTCCTAAATGTTCTATTTATTATCATGAGAGATGAAATTTTGTAAATCACTACTCATTAAACATGAATCACTCAACAACTACATTGTTAAATCTTGATAATAATATCACAATTTAACTTGTTGTGGAAAAATATCTCCTTATTAATTTAAAGTCTATTAGCTTAAATATATTAAAAAATTTAAAAAATAAAAACTAATTTGAAATCTACCAACTTTTGAAAAAAGAGGGGTAAAAATTTATTCAAACAAAACCAAGTTACAGAGCAAAAGGCCAAAGGCCCAAAACAACACTACAAACTCCTATCCTCCAGTAACATCTAATCAATAATCTCACAATAATCAGAAGGTAACTCATCCCTACCATTAACATCCCATCTACCAACATTCTCTGAAGCCCACTTAGCTAGACAATCCACCACTCTATTCCATTTGCGAGGGATATGAAAAAAGGAGACAGAGTCCAAGGACCTACAGAGACTAAGAATTTTTCTAGCTAAAGAGGCAAGTTTCCAACTAACATCTTCCAACCTCTAGTTATTCAACATATCCACAACAATTTGAGAGTTTGACTCATAGATGATCTTCCACCACCCTAACAAGAAACCGCACTCAATAGCAATCTTAATAGCTAGGGCCTCCATCATATTATTAGAATGTTGACCCTTGTAAATAGAGAGGAGAAAAACTGCACCACCATCATTGCCTCTACCAATAGCCCCAATATTGGCATGTCCAAGATTCCCATAAGAAGACCCATCCGTATTGATCTTCAAGAACCCAGTTGGGGGAGGGGACCACCTCCCATCTCTACACACCCACTACTTACCATGGCTCGGTCTCTTTCCAAGAATGCCTCTGCGATATTTATCCCCCAGGTTCAAGTACCTCACAATAACTTGGTCCCATGGATCAATATTGCCAGACATATCACACTTTGCATAAATCGTCTCCTAGAGCCTATTAAGAATTAACTTCCACAATTGGGAGCTTCGAAGTTTGGAATCACAAAAAATTCTATGATTCCTTTATAGCCAAAGGTTCCAGAGAATAAAGACTAGACCAACCAACTAGGCAACTTGTAAGAAAGAAGTCTTCGTTGGAGGTCTACCCAAGCTTTCCCATAAATCAATAAGAGAATTAGCATGAATAGAACCATGACCCCAAGCCTCCCACCATCTATGCCATATCTCTCTCGAAAAGGGGTAGAGAAAGAACAAGTGGGAGACACACTCCTCATTGTGCTTACAAAGAACGCAAACTTAGGGACCCTAAAAACCTCATTTGTGAAGATTCTCCAAAGTGAGGCATTTCTTCAGAGCCAACAACCATAAGAAAAAGTTACCCTTAGGCCACAAAAAATTTCTCTAAACCTTCTTCCACCAGTGCACTTTAGCCAGACCATGAAGATTCTTATCGAGAATAGCATAGCCTTGAGCCACTGTAAATTTACCTTTTGGACTTGGACTCCAAGCCAAGTTGTCCCTCCCACTAAGAGAGTTGCAAAACCTATCCTCTAGAACATGAGAGAGAAGAGCACAATCCTCATCAAAACCACCCATCGGCCACTCTTGAGAATCCTTCCAGCAAGTTAGCTCAACCTGCCCCAGAAACTTAACAGTCTTAAAATGCTCCACCTTAAGCCACCCAACATTAGAAAATGTTTGGGGAGAGGGGGAGAAGCTGGAGAAAACTAGAAAGAATAGGAGGATGGCCATCCCACGAGTCCTACGAAAATAGAGTATCTGAGCTTCTGTTACAAATCCAGAAGAGACCCTCCTTAACTAGTTGTGGTCCCCTCTTAATAGTATCCCAAGTATAGGAGCCTTTACCCACCAAAGGAAGACATGGCACCTCAGAGCAATCCACACTAGGAAAGTACTTATGGGTGAGAATCTTGGCCCGCTCTTGATATTGATTGTTACACCATAGCCAATACAATTTGGCAGCTAATGTTGTGACAACAAGAGCCATTGAGCGGAGCCCAAGGCCACCCACATGCTTTGGCCTACACACATACTCCCACTTGACTAGGCTCCACTTTGAGGAAAGAACACTACTAGACCAAAGAAATTTCCAAGATAAAGCATCAAAATCTCTCACAAAATTAGAAGGGGGAATCTGAACACAACACCTATAAATGGGAAGAGACTACACCACAGTCTTTAGCAGAACCAATCTCCTAGTAGAAGATAACCATCTACAAGTCTAGTGATTAACCTCACTCCTATATTTATCTAAAATCCTCTGCCAGTAGTCCTTCCACTGAGCACCCAAGGACAAAGGGACCCCAAGATACTTTAGAGGAAGGGAGCCAATTTGGAACCTAAGAATTCTAGCAATTCTATTCTGAGTAAGCCAAGAAGTGTTAAAGAAATAAATAGAAGACTTATCCTCATTAATTTTCTAACTTGAGGCTTTCAAATAGGTATCCAAAGCTTTCCTAATATTTATTGCCTCACTGATTCTAGCCCTGCCCATTGATTCGGTATCATCCACAAACTAAAGATGAGAATACAAAGGAAGGTTATTACTCCAACTCCAACCTTCTATAATCACCTGTAGCACTTGAGCTTATAAAAATATGCCAAGACCCTCTACCATGATAATAAAAAAGTAGGGAGATAGAGGGTCACCTTGTCGAAGTCCTTGACAGGCACCAAACAACTCATAAGGTTCTCCATTAATAAGAACTAAGAAGGAGGACGGGGTCACACAGCTTAGAACCCATTCGACCAATTCCACAGAAAACCCAAAAGTCAAAAAAAAAAATTGTAAGAACTCCCAACTCACTCTATCATAAGTCTTGGCCATGGCAAGTTTTATGAACATAGCTTTCTCCTTTGAAGTGGCCATAGAATGGACAGCCTCCGTTGCTATCACAACTCCATCCAAAATTTGTCTTCCATCAATAAAGCCACCCTGTTCAGCAAAGATCAAAGAACCAAGGAATGGCTTGAGCCTCTTCGCAATCAATTTGGTGATGATCTTATAGACAACATTACATAATGCTATGGGCCTGAATTGATCTAGCCAATTAGCTCCTTCCTTCTTAGGTATGAGAGCAAAGAAGGTAGAGTTTAGAGACTTTAGCATTTTTTAATTCCTGTATGATTCCTAGACCACTTCTAGGAGATCATACTTTATTATCTCCCATAATTCTTGCAAAAATTCAATCGGAAACCCATCTAGACTAGGGGCCTTACCTTTCTTCATGTTAAACGCAATTTTCTCCAATTCTAGAAGCAAGATAGGGTTTAAGAGGGCATCATTAATTTTTGCAGAGAGTAGGTGAGGGATACAATCCAAGATGTCTTACTCCTTAGGCCCAACTCTAGGATCCTTCATAGAAAAGAGATCAGAGAAGTAATTGACTGCTCCCTAGAGATATCTTCACAAGAAAAGATATGAGTTCCATTCGTTAAGACAAGAGAGGAGAGAGAGAGAGAGAGTTCCCATGCCTTCGTGCCTTAACAGAGTTGTGGAAAAAAGTAGTGTTCGTATCCCTGTCCTGAAGCCAATCAATACAAGATTTTTACTTCTAGAAAATCTCCTCTCAAAGCTCCCATTCTTCTAGCTCCTTAAGAGCTAGAGACTCAACTTCACTCCTCTCAAAGTTCAACCCATGGTCACAAATCTGGTAGGTAATGTTATCTATCTTGGTCTGAGCAGTAGTCTTTTGAACATGTAGATAACCAAAACATTGTTTATTCCATCTCTTAAGCTAGTACTTCACATGTTGAAGCCTCTTACTAAAAGTATATATGGTTGTACCATGATCAGGCATCCCCTTATACCACTAATCCACCATAAGATCAGGTAAAGACAAGTCTCTGAGCCACATCAGATGGTATTTGAAAGAGGGATTCTTGGTGATCCTGTATGAAGTGATGGAAAGCTTAATGAGCCAGTGATTTGATCCCCTCCAATCAAGAATTTTAGAACTGGTGATCCACCTGTTATCCATCCAATAGCATGAAACTAGAAATCTATCAAACCTTTCCAAGATAGCCTCACCACCACATCTCTGATCATTCCAAGTAAATACACCATTATTCGGCTTCACATCAATGAGAAACAATGAGCCAATCATATCTCTAAGCAGATTAGAAAATTGATCTAGCCTAGCTAGTCCACCTCTTTTTTCCTCTAGGCTAATGACGACATTAATATCTCCCGCCATAATCCATGGAAGAAAAGGTTCCAGGGAACACATGAAGATAATAAGGGCCAATAACTGAACTTTACCTATGAAGTCCGTAGGAGCATAAATGTTGGATAAGAAGCACCTTTCTCCATTCTCTAAGCTAGTGGCAATCAAAGAAATGGATGACTGACTGGAGATACACCATAATGGGGAGACTTTTCTTGTGTCCCAGAAGCACACCAACCCTCCAAAACTATTCAAGGCACCCACCCCCTGCCAAGAGCCTTGGGGCTAGATATACCCAACACCCTTAGCCAAACTCTCCAATGAAAGTTTGGTTTCCTATATAAAGACCATATTAGGAGATTGAGACTCAATTAATCTATGAACAACCTTTTGTCTGGGGATGTTGTTCAACCCCCTTACATTCCAAGATAGCACAATCATTTATGGGGGTGAGAGAAATGAGAATCAATGGGTTGCATAGACCTAGACTCAACCAAATTTTCACCCATTATCTTCACCTTCTCCTTATCGATCTTCCTACTACTTTTTATCGATTTATCTAAAGGCCCCTTTTTGAAGGGTTTCTACTAAATGCCTAAAACAAGAGGAACCTTATTACTCTTAACAAAATTAGATGTCCCCTTAGACCTATGGGGGTCAGTGGCCACCACGACAGGTCCCTACGAACCTTGTGCTCCATGAAGATCCCCAATATCCTGAATAAGACAGGGCACATCAATTTCTAATTATTCAGCCTGTAGATCATCTATACCAAGAATCTGATCCTCTCTCTGCATATCCCCTTCTTGAATCTCATGCTAAATTTTGGCCTCAGAAGAGAGCTCGACTGGGATACCTTCCTCTTGGACCAAGTCTCGAAAAGCATCAAACCTATTAAAGGTGCCATCAATTTGCCTATCCATCCAGGTTCTCTTCTTACCTTTGCCCTTTTTATGAGATTTAACCTGAGTAAATCCCTCACTGTCAACAGGTCCATTAGATATTGTAGCCTTTCTCTCGTCCTCCCTAGGGGGACCTAAAGCATCCAAGGAGGGATTCTTATATCTGAGACATCGACGTAGTAGATGCCCATACTCATGGGAGATTTTGAATCTAAATGGCAGGGTCTTGTAATCCAACTACTAGATCTAGGAAACTGAGCCCATACAAATCTCCATTGAATCTGGCAATGGATTATTCAAATCAAGTTCAACATAAATATGAGCAAAAGAAATTACCTTCTGATCTTGAGTCTATGTAGCTGATCCCATAGGTTTTCCTAGAAGTATCAAAATTGAGTGAAGAATATCCTCCCTCCAGAATTCCAAAGGAAGTCTCAGTAAGTGAACCCAAACTGGAACCCGAGAGGGGATTTCATCAACAGAGTTAAAGCCCATGTGCCAAGGCTTGATGAATAGCCCCACCTAGTTAAAGAAATAAGGGCCACCTTCAAAAGCCTTATTCCTATCTGACATGCAAGAGAATATAATCATAATATAATTATTAGCTGCTAATAGAATCTCCATATCTCCTTCTGGGTTCCACACCTGATGGGCTTAGGAATCCAACACTGGCAATGAAAGACATAGGCCCAAAAAATTGCATATAAGAGCATGATTACTCCAGTAATCCTCTAAAACTTGTTCAAGTTGAATGACTAGAATAGGTCGGACCTTAGCTTTTTGCAAACGTCCATTAACTTTTTGTATACAAAGCTTTCCATTCGAACAGGATTCTCCTTCCCTTGACTGGGATTTACCCTTCAGAGCCCTACTACTAGCATGCACCCTCGAAACCAGCTCACCCATCTCCAAATCTTCACCAGAAGGTTAGGGGGATGTGACACCAACATCCCCTATTCACCTCAAGCCTGGACTTAGCACTCCTACTAGAAAAAGATAGGGCAGAGGCCCCTTAATCCCACACTATTATAGACTCCCACCCACCACAGTGTCATAGATGCCCACCCATGACACAATAAATAATGCACAAACGCTAGCTGCAAGCACTCATCAGCAACCAAGGGAGAGCTAGACACCCTGAGCACCAACAAACTCCCCTCTATAGCATAACACGGGCAATGTAATAGCCAACACAGTGATGCAAGGAAGAGAGAAAGTGTAGGTTGGGCTAGGGCATGCAGGCCCTAGTAGACCGATAAAGACCTGTTGTAGCCATCCTTCACTCCAATTCTCTCTCTAAAATCTACCAACTTAAATATATATAAAAAAAATCTCCATAAAAAAAATATTACAATTAAAAAAAAAAAAAAACTATTATGAAAAATTAATTGATTATAAAAACTAAAAACTAAACTAAGGGAAGTCCTATTGCTTCACCTCTATGAGCATCACCTAGATCCAATGACTCCTAAGTGTTCTATTTATTATCATGAGAAATGGATTCTTGTAAATCACTACTCATTAAACACGAATCACTCAAAAAGTGTATTGTTAAATCTTGATAACAATATCACAATTTAACTTGATGTGGAAAAATGTCTCCTTATTAATTTAAAGTCTATTAGCTTAAATATATATTTAAAAAAATCATTAAAAAAATAAAAATAAAAACTAATTTAAAATCAATCAACTTAAATATATGAAAAAAATAATCATTTAAAAAATCTCCATAAAAAAAAACTATTGTGAAAAATTAATTAATAATAAAAACTAAAAACTAAACTAAGGTAAGTACCTCTATGAGCATCACCTAGATTCAATGACTCCTAATTGTTCTATTTATTATCATTAGAGATGAATTCTTATATATCACTACTCATTTAACACAAGTCAGTAAAAAACTACATAGTTAAATCTTGATAACAATATCATAATTTAAGTTGCTATGGAAAAATATCTCCTTATTAATTTAAAGTCTATTAGCTTACATATATAAAAAAAAATCATTATAAAAAAAACTTATTTAAAATCTACTAACTTAAAAGTATGAAAAAAAATAAGCATTTAAAAACAATCTTTGTTAAAAAAACTATTATGAAAAATGAATTAATTATAAAATCTAAACTAAAGGAAGTCCTAGTGCTTCACTTCCATGAGCATCACCTAGATCCAATGACTCCTAAGTGTTCTATTTATTATCATGAGAGATGGATTCTTGTAAATCACTACTCATTAAACACAAGTCACTGAAAAACTACATAGCTAAATCCTAATAAAAATATCACAATTTAACTTGTTGTGGAAAAATGTCTCCTAATTAATTTAAAATATATTAGCTTAAATATATATAAACTAATAAACTAATTTAAAATCTACCTGCTTAAATATATTAAAAAAATCATTTAAAAATAATCTCCATAAAAAAAACTATTATGAAAAATTAATATGTGAAATATAAAAAATATATATTAAAAAATAACAACTCCCACAAATATCATATTGGCTAAACTAAAAATCAACATTTAAAGGAAAAATTATATTAGTATAGAAAATTAATTTAAATAATTTTAAAACTAAAACTTGAATCATAAAAATATCTTAATGACTAATCATATTCGCTAAACTCAAAATCAATATTTAAAGTGAAAAACTAAACTAATTTAAAAAATAAATAAAAACCAAAACTTCAAAAAAATAATTATAAAAACTAAAGAATAAACTAATTTAAAGTCTTCTGGCTTAAATATTTGAATAAAATAATTATATAAAAAAGCTGCAAAAATTACTATGAGAAATATAAAAAATATAGTAAAAAAATAGTAACTCCTCCCACAAATATCTTATTAACTAAACGAAAAATCAATACTTACAGTTAAAAAAAATAAAAATAAAACTAATTTAAATAATTTAAAAATTAAAACTTCAATCAATTTGAAAAATCAAAATTAAATAAAATGAAAGAAAAGATATCAACTAATTAATTTTCTAAATAAATGGGAAAAAAATAAGAGTTCAAATCATAGATTAATTTATGAATTGAATACAAGAGTTAAAAATGGAGATAAATAAAATAATAATAATAAAATAAGAGTTAACATTATAGATAATAGCAAATTAAATTAAATAAATAGGCCAAAAAGTAAGAGTTAAACTTGGATTGAGATAAAAACTAGTTGCAAAGTAATTAATGGCAAGGGCTACCAGTTTTTGGCCAAAGGCTGACAATTTTCTAGCCAAAAAAGTAATTTTATGGGAACAAAGTTCTCACATACAACTTATCAGCTAAATAAATTATTTTATTTAAGATTTGAAAGTTAATTTATTTTCTAGATAGTATTTTTTCATCAAAATTCAATATAATTTTAGTTCTTTTATTTAAAAATTTATAAATAAGATAATATTTTAATTAGTATTGATGATTATATTTTATTTACTACAATAAATTCTTCTTTAAATCTACATTATTTTTAATAGATGAAAAAATTATCTTATTTTTTAATATAAAAAATGAGATTTCTTTTATTTTAATATAATTTTTTTGAGATATTTTTTAAAAAAATTATGAGCAAAAATAATATTTATATCAATTTATATTTTGTTGAGATTATTTTCAAATTTCAAATTTTGGTGTAAAATCAATAGAGTCATGACATTCATATTGTTTTGATTATATGAAAATATATGTTTGATAAGATTTAATTTTGATAGGGGGTTCACCATGTTTATTTTTTTTTTATATTTGAGAGGGGGATATGAGGTGAATGGAGGGATAGGGAGTACCAATTACTTGCAGAGAGATAAGGGATTGACAATTACACCATTGTTTGAGAGATAAGCATAGGGGGAGATGTAATGATTACTTTTAGTGATAAGAAGTTAGAGGTTGAATAGAGAGATATAAGAGAATTTAGAATTAGAGAAGTATTGAAAGAGAAATGAGATTATATATATATATATATATATATATGAAGCTATCACTTCTCAATTGAGATCTTTGTTGAGAAAACAACATCGTCTTCTATTTAATAACTTAGTCAACTACTAATCTTATTATTGAAGTAGGTGAAATCGATGGTGCTAGGGTTTCAACGGGAAGCAATAGAAGCCAAGGGGAGGATAGTGAAGATGATGATGATGGGGAATGCTTGCATCTCCCTTTTGGGGCCTTCAGATGTTCTCGGCAAACTGGTTTTGGGCAGATTTGCATCGGGAGTTTGGATTGTAGCTATGCTGGGTAGATCTAGACTATGCAGATTTGTGATTGAGTTCTGGAGTAGGGTTGTGCTAGGCATAGTCATTTTGGGGTTTGGAGTGGATGCAATTTTTTGTAGGTATATTCTGATGAAGATGAAGAACTAGATGGATCTTGTTGGTGTCTACATTGTTGGGTAGATGGTATATGAAGCAACAGATTGGGGGTTATTTGCCATGTTGTCTCTACCCACACTAGATACATTGGTGATCTCTGTTGCAACAGATTGGGGGTTGTTCTCCCAACTCCCTCTTCTCTCCTAGGATGAATTGGTGATCTTTGGTGTATTATATTGGGGATTTTTTTCTCCTCTATCTTTCCTTTCCTAGGATCTATTGGTGGTCTTTGGTGCTGCAGATTGGTGCATGTTGGCCATTTTGTCTCTTGTTTCTCTAGAGATTTTTGTGTGGTGGTTATCCCTACCTAGAACTCTACTATGTAGGGATTATGGTGGTCTATGGAGGCCTTTAGGGGCATTCCTTGTTTGGAGTTGTGTTTCAGGATAGTGGAGTTTTCTACCTTCAATAGATGGGTCAGATGTCTCATCCCCTATAAAACCCTTTGTCTTTGGTGGAGGTGTCCTATGGTCTTCTCCTTCATTTTCCAGCATCCTATTGAGGTGGATAACCCTATTGAGGTGGGGCAAAAACTTATGGAGGTAGTTATTTGTTGGGGGAAAGTGGTGGTGAATGGGTCTAGTAGGTACTCTCCTTTTGTTGTTGGCAAGTATCCCTTTCATTTTGTTAGAGATCAGGATGGTTAGAGTGTGTCTAAACATTATATACTTCATGAGGTGAAGAAGGTATGACTCCATAGATAAATGCTTTCTTGTGGAGATGGGTGTTACTTCTCTCGAGGGTGGTTTGGGTCTTCCTCTTTGCTTCTATGTTCACAAATCCTATGGAGGTGGAGCAATCTCCTATTGAGGTGGAGATCATATTTGGGCAATGGGAAGGAGAGAAGACTCTCATCGAAATGTTTTATACTTGCACTACTTTTAGTAGGGTAAGTGCACCAAGTTGTGGTGCCTAAAAGTTGTGGTGCCAAGCCATAGCGTGTATGCGCTATAGTGTGTACGCATTAAAGCGCGTATGCGCTATTTAAAAGTAAATTTAAAAGGCTTTAAATAGTGCGTGCGCACTATAGCACACATGCACTATAGGGCACACGCACTATATAAAGCTTTACATTCTACCAAGACTAATGTTTGGCTTTGCCTTGGAGATCCAACCCAAAGCTTTGGAGTCTATAAACTGGTCTAAGACATGTTTTGCTGCAAACATACAAAAAATGATTGATTTTTCTTGTGTGCTCTCCTTCTAGTTTCCTCGTGGTCAAGCATCAATAAAATCAGGTTACATGACATTGTAGGTCTCTGTGTTAGCTACACAACCATATAATTTATTTTTTATTTGAACTATTTTAAGCCTTTCATCTATAATTTCTTTTGAATGTATGTCCATTTTTTTTTCAAAAACCAACATGTACTAATTGGGCTGTAGATTTTAACTCATTCATCGAATTTTGTAACAACTTAGTTTTTTACAAACTAGACTCCATTCTACACACTTTGAAAAAAAGAATTTTGATTTTAGATCAGTTTTCAATCATTTCTAGGGGGAGCACACAGATATTTCATGATTTTGGGATGTGTCTAATTAAAAAATTCAAAAAAAAAATACACATTATAAAATTACCCAAAAAATCTGGAATAAACTACATAGTATTAGGTAACTTTTCATCAGAGCGATTAAAGATTTTCAAAAAAAAAGTTAAAATTTTAGGGGGGCCACACTTTGTACTACGTTATGTTTTTTTGGAATAAATAGTACCACTTTTTGTGGCCCCCTTTTTTGAGGACCTAAAACTAAACCATTTTGAAAAAAAATTGGTAGTTTAGAAAGTAGATTCAAAGGACTATGACTTGTTTTTGTCATATCTTAAAATGTTGAGCTTAACTATCTTCAAATTCTCGTTGAAGTCCAAAAATTGCTGATTTCAAGAAAAAGGTGTCCACTTATACCCCACTTTTGGCACCACAACTTGGTGCACTTACCCAGTAGCTTGGTTAGAAGAAGAAGGGGGAGCAACTCTTACCTCTCGGGGTTGGTCTTCCTCCTCCCTAATCCTCTCATTTTCATTATGATGTGGGAGTTTTTAGGGGGCTAGAATACTTTTCACTACATTCTCCAAAGCTGGATGTTGAGCTTTTCCTAGACCCATTTTTGGAAGATATGTTCTATGTTTGCCAAGGTTGGAGGTATAGTCTTGTTTGGTCTTATTTTTTGGTTTAGGATTTTGATAGGTGTGAATAGCCTGAGTTTATCTATTTTTTGTGTTGATGATGTTGAGTTTTTCTTGTCCATGTGATTAGGTGATTGCTGACAATTTTAAAGGGCACACTCTAGTCCTTTGTTGTTGTTTTTAGTTTAAGTCTAAAGCTATTGTGGGGGCTTGTCCCAAGATTTTCAGTGACAACACTAACCATGGTTGGTGGGTCACTCACTTATGGACCTTTGTCATTGACAGAGGAAGATCTGATCTTATGGCATATTTCATTAAGTTAGGCACTAGTAATGTTTTGTAACTGGTGTCTAGGGGTCTGATTGTACTCCGGGTCAGCACCCACTGATAACTGCTTTTCTTAATAAAAAAATTACTCAACTACTTCTCAATGTATGTAAAAATTCCACATAGGAGGATGTTGAAATGTATGCACTCAGATACTTGATATAGCCATTTTGAGACATGTCAATAACATAATAACATAAAGGGTTGTATTTTAAATGATCAAGTATAATTATTGAGGAGAAAGTTAATTTATTTTTAAAAATTCCAAATCTTTTAATGATTTAAAAAAAAAGAAAGATAATTAAGCTATGTTTGTTGCATCTATTTGAAAGAAATTATTAATCCTTTAATAAATGCAGAGAAAATATTAGTATTCAATTAAAAAAATTGAAGGAATGGAGTAAGAATTTGGAGATATATATTTTTAATTTCTACTAAAGGTTTTTGAATCATTCAAAAAAATAGAGTTTTTTTAATTTCTGAAATATATTTAAAGATCACTAATAAATGTAAATGAGTATGCACTATTTTTTAATTTAATATATTTTTTTAATTAAATAATCGGTAGATCAAAAAGAAATGTACAATATCAAAAGAGGGGAGGCGAACCTCAACCTCCTAGTTCAACTGGTAATCCAAGATCAGTCAACTAGCACAATATGTAATAGTTTTAGCAAGATTACAAAAAGAGAAATTAGATAAGCTAATCCAGAATATCATCATGATCATCAATCCATGCAGTCCATCCCAACTCTCCTTCCATCCAAACAACTTTCTTCCACTCAAGAATATGAGCAAAGAACTCAAGTCTATCAGAAAAACGACCTCTAGTATCCTGCATCTCCTTAATTAGCCACTTAAGGGCTTCTTCAAAAGCAGCCCGGTCATCAATAATGCTAGCTCGTTCCAGCCAATGTTTCATTTCGTAGATGAACACAATAGTGTGCCCATCACGAAGAAATATTTTTAGCTTGTCCTTCTCAAGTTTCATAATGCAGCACACCTACGAGATAATCTTAAAGCGTATGAGTTTCAATTGAAACAAAGTAAGGGATCTACCAACATCTTGGAATTTGTCCTCATTTCTAATTTTCTAAATAAACCAAAGAATATGAGAAGAGAGAATATTCCAAAAAAAGTTAGCATCCTTCTTGAGACCAGATATGTTTCCAAGAATAGTATCTAGCACAGAGACATGATCAGTTATAGTTATTCCAAAAAAAATCCATATAATCCTAGCAAAATGACAAGTAAAGAAGATATGTCTTAAGTTTTCAGGAACCCTGCAAATAGAACAAGAGTCAGTATCACCAGCCTGATTTTTAATGGGAAGTCTATCAAGAAGAAGCTACCATTTAAAATGTAAGATTTTGGGAGGAATATGAGACATCCAAAATTTGTCAAGGATTTTGTGTCATTCAAGAGAGTCCAAATTCATATACCAGGTGGTATTCAGGTGTGATAAGATAGAGTGATCTTTATTAAGCACCTTATATATATCTTTGGCTTTGATTTTATGTAAGATGGATCCATCATCCCAACAAAAATATAAAAATCTATGGGAATCCACATCACATCTACGAGGAAGATTGAGGGGGTGACAGGCATTAACTATCATATTATAGGTACGTTTATGAGAGTCAGGAAGCTAAACTTAAGCCTAATATCCTGCCAACTCGCAAGGTTGTCCTTCTCCAAAATATCAATAAAGCTCTTGATACCAAGGTTGTTCCAATGTTTTGCAGAACACCCTTGAGTCAAGGCAAGAGGCTTGCCATTATGTTGCAGATTCCACCAGATAGAGTGTTCACCATGGATAGAATTATTGCTATCAAATTTAGAATTATAGATAAAGCCCCTCACCAACTCCCAAGCTTTCCAGATAGACTTAAAAACCATGGATCCTTGAATAGAAATAGGGAATGTCCCAGCAACAAGGTCAGTGAAGGGAAGGTTCTTCCAATATTTGGCTTCCTTAGGAAATCCAGATTGAATATTGTTTCTAAGAAGAATTTTCCAAGGCTCATGACCATCAAGAGCCTGAAAAATCCACTTAGCAGCAAGAGAGACCCCTTGAATCCTAATGTCTTTAAGGCCTAAACCACCTGACTTCTTATCAATGTGACACCAGCTCCATCTAACAACATGTTTCTTCCTATTACCTTTTCCATCAGACCATAGGAATCTCCTAATAGCCTTTTGAATTTCAAACAGTTGGTAATTACTAAACATCTAAACAAAAGAATAGTATATACTATAGGAAGACAAGATTTTTTGGCACACCTGCACTCTACCAGCAAGTGAAAGCACCCTATTATCCCACTTGTAGAATTTCTTAATAATTTTATCCTTAACCCAAATCCACATGTCTCTGAGTGATGGGGAGATGGAAAAAGGAACCCCCAAATATCTAACAATCTTATGAGGTCCGCCCCATGAGTAACCAAATTGGAGAAACCAATCTGGAGGTTCCTCTTTCCATCAAAGCATGATAGATTTGGACTTAGATATACGAGCACCAGAGATGGTTTCAAACAGCTCAAGTTTCAGATTAAGATGCTGAATATTAAGACAAGATAGATCAAGGAAGAGAGAGGTATCATCAGCAAATTGGATATTAAGAAGCTCAGAATTGTCAGGCAAGGAAATCCCATTAACTTTGGGAGATATAGTATCATCTCTGAGGATATAGTACAAGGCATCAGAAGCAATAACAAAAAGAGCAGGAGCAAGAGGACATCCTTATCTAATGGATCGGGACAAGGGTATAGGATTAGATAAAAAACCATTGATTTCAATTCTAGCAGAGGAATCCTTAAGCAACACTTGAATATATCTAACAAATTCATCAGGGAATCCAAAGGCTTGAAAGATAGAAAGGATGAAATCCCATTCGATCCGGTCATAAGCTTTCTCAAAATCTAAAAGAAACATAGCAGAATTCTGATTCGAGGACCTGGCCCACTCCATTGATTCCCAACTGGTGACAAGGTTTTCTAAAATATATCGTCCCTTGATGAAACTAGTCTAGGTGGAACAAATGAAGTTGGGTAGAATATCAACAAGCTGAGGGGCCAAGGCTTTGGCTAGAATTTTGTATGAAACGTTGAGCAAGGTAATTGGCCGCCAATTCTTGATGAGAGATTTGTCTCCATCTTTAGGGATGAGCTTAATAATCCCCATATTGATAGAATTACCCAGAGTGCCACGATCATAAGCTTTTGAATATAAATCAAGTAGATCCTTAGTAATCCAATCAATGTTAGATTTGTAAAATTCAGCAGGAAGGCCATCCGGCCCAGGTGTTTTATCCTTCTTAAGAGCATATATAGCATTAGAGATTTCCTGAATAGAAATCCTAGCCCTAAGGTTGGAGACATCACCCTCAACAATTTTTTTAGGAATGAGCTCCTTGCATTTATTCCTAAGATCTTTGGCATTACTACTGTGTTTAGAATTGAAAAGAGCTTTGTAAAATTCCTCAAAGGCAGCAACAATGTCATTGATATCAGTAAGCTCCTGATTATTGATAACAATTCTATCAATTTTCTCTTTACTCTGTTTTTGCTTAAGGTAATTAAAAAATAATTTGGAGCCTTTATCCCCATATTTCAACTATTGATGACGACTTCTAACAGAGGCTCCAATGGTTTTAATATGTTGATGCCTCCTCAGAGAATCTCTGGCAGCAGAGACACATTCAAGATGAGATAAAGAGGAGGGATTAGCTTGGGCATTTAATTCAGCAGATTGAAGGCGATCATTCAATTCATTTTCCACTCTTCTGTAGCTTTTGGCTTTTCTTTGACCTAAGGTTTGAAATATTTTCCTCCACAAGGAGACATTTCTATTCCATCTATCAACTTGAGAAAGGAAATGGTTAATAAGATTGAATGACCTAACCATCTTAACCGCAATATCAATATCATGATCATTAAGCAAGGATGTGTTAAGAATAAACTTATCACTGTGATGAGCACTAGGAGCCAGAGCATTCCTTATGTTGATGAGAGAAACTATAGGAATATGATCAGAGAGAGTAGAGGAAGAAGCAAAAAAAGGGAATTGCTGTTGATTAGGAGAAAATGAAAAAAAGTCAGAGTTGACATAAAATCTATCAAGCCTAGAGTAAATCCTTCTAGACCCCCGCTGAAAGTTACACCATGTGAACCACAGGCTGGTAGTATCCCTTCTACGCCCTTCCATAGGATCAAATAGATCAATTTTATGTTTACAATGATCCCAATAGAACTTCTCTTGATGTTTCCAAGCAAAAAGAAGACCGCCAAACTCATCATCTTGATTCTCAACCATGTTAATGTCTCTGGCTAGAATCCAGGGTATGTTGGCTAGATTATGAAACCAATCCCAAAGAATGATCCTATCTTTAGCCTCCTTGGGAGCGTATATGGAGCAAACTCCAAAAGAAGTGCCATTGAAATCAATCACGACCCAAGCCACATGATTACAAGGGGAGCTTCCAGTGGAATTAATATATCTTCCCCAGTAAGGATTAATAAGCAAGGCAGCACCACCCTTTTCTTTAGGATGATTAGTGCAAATTTTAATAGCATCCCTCCAGATGAAATCCAGAGAAGAATTAAGAAGAACGTTAACAGCTTTGAGCTCTTGCATCATAAAAAAATCTATGTTTTTATGCCCCAATAAAAATCTCTTGATGATAGATTTCCTATCAGGAGACTCGAGGCCTCTTATATTCCAAGATATGCACTTCATGATGAAGAGTGCATTAAGGGGCCAGTAAGGGGAGTCAAGATCTCCCCATTCTTCTTTTTATTTTTAGAACCTAAGGGTCTGCCCTTTTTCTTAGAGGCATTAGATCCCATGAGGGGATCATCCTCATCCTGATCACTGCAAGATTGAGAGTGGTTAGACTAGGATCCAACCAAGTCAAAATCCCTAATAACATGTGATCCAACCAAGTTTTGGGTCAACATGCAATCAAGATATCCATGGTCCCCAATAATGCTAGATCCAATCGGGTTTTGAGACTTAGCATTATCAGAACTAGTTTTAGCAGGAATAACTTCAATATAAAAATCATCATCCAACTCTTTAAGGGTGGAGTTGGGGGGGCTGATGGTCTTATCATCATAAGGGGGGACAACATTTAGGTTATGGCAATCCTTACCACTAATTATGTCCATAGGGACCTCACCCATGGTAACATCACTAGACTTACAATTTTTTGAGATTTGACCTTACAAAATATTTTTACCAAGGATCCTTCCATCCATAGAGGGTCTATCTTCAACCAACATTGTAGGAGATGCCAGAGTAGCAAAGGGGTTAGCTTTAGAAGTAGTACGGATTTGATCGAGGGCCAACTATTGCATATTCTTTTTTCTTTTTTTCTTTTTTTTCACTATTTGAAATCCCTCATTATCCCTCAAAATACCATTCTGGTTAGAAATGGCAGGGTGTTGAGTCTTGCTAGGTTGATTAGCTATAGGGTTATTAATATGAGAACCAAAAGATCTATCAAAATTTTGAGTGGGAATCAAAGAAGATGGGATAATAGCTAATTCTTTGTTGATAGGGTTACCTTTAGCTATGTCCCCCTGTTTTGGTTCAGCATTTTTATTATTAATGATAGGACAGTTCTTTTGGATATGCCCTTCTTTTTTACACAAAAAACAAGCGTTAAGACCCCCTAGAAGTTCAATTGGGCAGGAAATAGTTTCACCTTGAATTTTTAGGGTAAGTTTCTGGGGAATATCAAACCTTGGTTTAAGAGAAACTAAAACCCTAGCATCAAGATTAGCCACAAGCCTAGATGTTTCATCAATTTTGATAATGGTACCAAAAGGAGCAAGCAATTGAGAAAGGAATTTCCAAAGGAATGGTGGAACTTCTTTTAAAATGATCCACCTAGGTGAAGACATAGCGAGGACTTCATCACATACCGCATCATGAGACCAAGCCAAAGCCCTAAAAGAGGTTTTACCAACATTCCAGTATTGCCATTTTAGGGCTTCAACCTAAGCCTCGTGATTACGAAAGAAAATAATGAAAAGTCCTTTCTAAACCTATCTACAGAAGGAAATCTTAAGCCCTAGTTTTAAATTCCATAAATTATGAAACCAATCGTCCAAAAATTTTCTAGGAGGGCATTTTTCAATATCAACGCATGCAAAGACTTCTCCAAAGCAATTGCCTTAAGCATAGCGTCATTTGGTGAGACAAAAAATTCATTCAAAAGGTTGGGAGATTCCTTACCTTCCTCGAATGATCTCTTGCCTCCAACCACTTGCACAAATCTCGCATCAATGGAGACCCCATGATTACTCTGTGCCACCGTCTCTGCAAAAGACTTCTTTTGAGGCAAGGTTGAAGGGCTAGGGCTACGGATAGAAGCTAAGGGTGGGGTTTCAACACCAG